>JBCAUI010289966.1:0-15676 GCA_038406195.1 Haplosyllis anthogorgicola
CTGTGACTCCTTCTGGAAGAAGAGACAAGGTTCGGATTTTAATTATTTACTACGCAACGTGTCCACATCTCCTGTGGTTTGGGACACGGGCGATCGAAATGCATTTTGTATTTCTGATAAACGACAAGTAAATATACACCAGGGAGGGATTCAAGATTTCCAGAGCATCAAATGATTACACAAATTCTCTGAAATGTTTCAATCTCTATTTATGCCAAAATGTCTCTCTAATGAAATAGTACGAATTGATACAAAATAAAGACGCCTATCTGTGATTTAAATGTGGTAATTTGTAAAATAAAATACTTGCAATCCTTCTACTCCCTTGACTGGAGACCAGTCTGGACATTCTGATTACCAGACTGGAGACCCATCATATTTGTGCATCCACTTTGCACATCCATTTTTCCTGCCACAGACCCCGCAGCGAACATAAAATTCTGAAATATCAAAAATAAATTGTTTTAATGCTTAGTAGTAGTATGATAATTGTATGTAGTGTGCACAATGAACACCATGCGTTGCATTATTCTTAAAATAAAATAAGTTTATTTTTGATATTTTAAGACTTTTCTATTCGCTGCGGGATCTGTGGCGGGAAAAATGGGCACCATATTTATTTGGACATCCAAAAAAATATGGCTATGTGGGTATCCTGCCTGGTTACCTGTAGTGTAGGAGTGTAACGTAAGGCCAGGCACAGTTTCCGGGCAATCTACTCCCATGATCCATGTCCCAAGAGAAAAAATATTCCATAAAATATTGTGGAAAATTGACACTGTAAACTTTAAACCTATTGGTTGCCACCAAAGCTAGAGTGAAACAAGCTATATTATTGGTTCAAAAGCAGGAAGTGACATCTGACCTAATTAGGGAAAACATTCTACAGCACACCCTTTGAAGTGGCACATGTCAGAAGTAGAATTAAATTTCTGCAGTTTTGTATTTGGATATTTGCAACAATGTGATACATTTAAATTTGGATATTACTATCACATGAAAGGTGAATCTAATATGCACAAGAATCACGGGCAATTCATGTGGTGTTCTGTCCTTTATTAATCAATGGAAGTCAAACCAAAGGAACAAGTCACAACAGCAAATGGGTAGGAAAGCAGTCAAAATATCAAACTGGGACTATTTGTTGCACTATTTTTGTATGCTGCCCAATCAAGTGAAGATAAACATGTAGCCATGTGGACTGTCTATGGCCTCCCAGTTTGATATTTTGACTGCTTTCCTACCCATTTGCTGTTGTTGAGTTTGTCGAATTTTTAACCAATAACCACACACATGGATTGCCCGTGCAAGAATCACCATAAAACCATGATATTTAGCAAGGTATTTCCATGTTATTAACCTCTTTTAAGTCTGCTGAATGTCGTCTGCTACACCTTGTTTCCCACCTTGGGGTGTATATTTACTTGTCGTTTATCAGAAAGGAGAAATACGAAATGCAACTCGATCGCCCGTGAAGGCCCTTAGAAGCGGTTTAAACCTATTATCGTCCACATTAAATTTACCATTTTAGAATTACCATCATGCAACTAACCTCAGTGACCAGTCTACTAGCATATCATACTTTAAAATACACTCATCGCTCTTTAATTAATTCTAAAATAACACACTTACGTTTTGTGTTCACTTTTCAGTTTAAATGAAGAGAAATTTTCATCCGACTGCCGATATTAGCCTAGACAAACAAATACCACTTCACGCAATATCCCAGATTTACTAGGGTTTTCATTTCTTCCTAAATTATAAATATCATAACCTGGATAAATTCTTTCCAATTTATAAAGCAAGGCTTTAGGTTCTGACAACAGTGTCATGAATTATAATACGCATTTCAAATTTATAAATTTATTCTGTTTTTACGTTTGTTGAAGAGGCAATACCTGGACAAGGAACTAGTCAAGAAAAGACTTCACTAACCAGTATAACTTCGTTTAAGCAACTCGGGCAAGCATAGTTTGACAGCTGACAGAAAAGACGATGTCTGCAGACAATTTGTGGGAAGACAGGGATGTCAGATTTGACATTTCCCCTCAGTAAGTAATTATAGACTTAAATTGATATCGGTGTAATTTGCAGGTATACAGAAAAGTAGCCTAGAAAACACGAAAATCGAGTAGCATTCCAGATGTTGGATCAAGGATTCTCCACCCACAGGCATCTAATTCATCCATTTCGTACTTTCTATTTGGTCATGATCACCCTATGCCATAGAGTCGTTTATTGTATGCAACATATATTAGATCCACAACACGAATACCAGTGCACTGAGCAAATCATGTGTTTCCAATGGTATCAATTAATTTCGCGTTGACAACGCCCTTGTATTATCTTTTTACAGACAGATGAATATGCGACCAGGTGAAAAGATGATTGATAAATTAGATTCCATAGAAGATACGAAGGGAAACAATGGTGACAGAGGACGACTGATCATCACGAACCTTCGGATCATCTGGCATTCGGCATCATTACCGAGAGTCAACCTGTGTAAGTGAAATAGTTCGGACATATTCGTACACTTTATTGTAATACCAAATACATGTGTTTTCGTGACTAATACTGCTTGTCCGTATTTCAGCTATTGGTTACAACTGTGTCTTGAGTATATCATCGAAAACTGCACATTCTGTAAGTAGTCATGGGTTTCAACACTTATTACTGCACCGTTTAAATCTGAAAATGAACCTGACTCTCTCTTTGTCTGAGTTGTGATTTGTATTTGCAATTCATACATTTTAAAAATTCGTATTACAGCAAAAAATAGCCCAGGTAAGTGCACATTTTGCATGAACAGGTGGTGAATGGGATAATGCGGTCTTATGATCCAGTCATGTCATTTCACTCAATTACAAATTCGGACATTGAGATACGTGCAAAGTCAAAAGTATTACCAAGGGAAACATTCAACCAAAATGCATGTACCTGTTTTGGAATACCATTTACTTACCGATAGAAAGTCACGGTCACTTTGCCATTAATTTCTGATATGTCTTTGATATCTTGCCATTATCTTGCCTTTTGTAGAAAATGTAAAGCTTCACCGCAACCACACTATGTGAATGGATACTTTGTCATCTTCTTCCTTTTCTCCTTTCATTTTTTTCGCAACGTGAGATATCGCAGGGGTCGGATGGTCGTTAGGTGCTACTGAGAAGACAATGCTCATATAATCTGATACATTGTCACAGTATTTCTGCCACTATGCGTACATGCACCAAAAGGGCACTGAATTTATCAAGCGACACCCAGAAATTAGGGATGTGCACCCAAATAGTCATATATTTTAGAAACCCCATGAAATCGTGGCATATTTTATCAATTTTCAAATTATCTACACTTTACATACTGTTTTCAAAACATACTGTGACCCACAAAAAAGGTTTGGACAGAAGTTGTTCTTTTAAAAGTAACGGAAACACTGGTGTCATGAACCATTTGTAAGTAAAAGGAAAGATCTCAAAGCTTAAAAACTATGCTATTGGTAAAGTTTTTTTTTAACCCGATCAGCATATTAGAACGTAACTGAAATTACTTGGATGTATGTAATTAATTCTTGTTCATGTTTTTACACCAGAAACTTCGAGGAAATACTGAAGCTTTGTACGTTTTGACAAAGTGCAACAATACAAGATTCGAATTCATATTTACCAATCTGGTAAGTATTTTGAGCACATATTACACCCTGCTCCCTGTTAGAATTATATTCCTGTTGTTTTTAACGTTGCGGTTAAAGTACAAAGAGCAATGGTAAAAAATAAATCCTATTGATTTGACAAATGGCATACCTGATATAGATTAACTGCAATTTGTTGGTATGTTAGCATTGATGAAAACCAAACCATGCTTATTCAATGTGTTACATCTTCAGATTCCAGGTTCACCTAGGTTATTCACATCAGTAATAGCAGTTCATAAGTGAGTAATCTTTAATTGGTTAAATTTTATTTTAAGTAAATTTTATTCGAAGTGTGTGCAGTTATGTAATAATATAATCCATAAATTTTGTTAATAATACCAGATACACCAACATACATTCGCATAAAATACATACGACATATTTTGTTGTAGAGCATATGAAACAACTAAGATGTACAGGGAACTGAAGTTACGAGGGGCACTCATAAACAATAAAACCCTTCGACTCCTGCCACAAGAACAGATATATGATCAAATTAACGGAGTTTGGAATCTCTCTTCTGATCAGGTAATAGATTGTTCAGCATTCAAAACGTGATTAGTATTAAGCTAAAAATGCTGTACGAAACTTACAAAAGAATTTGGGTCTAGTTTTTGTTGTTGGGTACCGATTCGTTAGAAATCTGAAACATTGTCACAGTAAATTAGTCAAATTCAAAAATAATTCGTTCTTGACATCATTTGTAATTTTATTTCTGTATTTACAAACATATATTTGAAAATCCTGAATTCAGGACAGGAATACAATGTTTGTGCTCTCTTTGCTTTGTAGACAAATTGTGTCGTAAGTACTAATTGCTCTGTGTTTCCATATTAAAATTTTACAAGTCTAAATGACTTCAGTTGATTTGAAATTTTGTTCAGTGTACATGTATATTAATGGACACAGCACTGTCCTGAGAGAAATTCTTCATTTACGATAGATTAATTCCAAAGGATTTATATGCTTACATTTTCCTGCCGATATTTTCAGAGAGTAGACTGTGTCTCCTGGTTATCGAGATACCCTACATGTACACTGTAGCTTGTGTTCATACTGTGTTTTGAACTTTTACAGATTAAATTGTTTCAGGTCATATCTTTTAAGAATGTTTAGTTGCGTTGAAAGCCAGTATTGTATTGAAACAATACCCTTACTTACCCTGTCAACATTTTAAACAGGGCATAAAATTACAGTTTAACCCTGTGTCACACAATGGGAAATGCATCTAGATAGCACAGCTTTACCTTTAGACAAGTCCCATTTCCTAGATGTTTTACATGGCAAATATCTTTACCTTGCTTTCATAAATTGAAGATGTGAAGGCACGAAGTATTGTTCATCGCATTATTGTCTCCTGTCAAACACTTGTAGGAGATTCAACGTATATCACGTGCAATAATTTGCAATAACTCGTTTTTAACCATGTTTTGTTGTTCTTTGTAGGGAAATTTGGGAACATTTTTCATCACTAATGTACGATTGGTCTGGCACGCTAATCTTAACGAGTCCTTCAATGTCAGTATACCTTATCTGCAAATGGTAAGAAAATTGTACATAGTTACTCATCTTAAAAGCATACGGACTACTTCTGTGAACATAAGATTGGAGGACGTTCTGTAAATGTTATCATGTGTATGTCTATTCGTTGTAGAAATCGGTCAGGATAAGAGATTCCAAGTTCGGCCTTGCACTCGTTATAGAAAGTTCTCAGATGGTAAGCATTAAAGAAGAATTTAAGTACTTTTCGTCGACTTTGCCATTTGTATAAAGATAAAAATCTTTCGGCATTGGAAATGTTGTAATTTAAAATATTTTCCAGTCCAGTTATGGTTCTAAGTACATGTATTATATTTCACAGAGTGGAGGTTACGTGCTAGGATTTAGAATTGACCCTCCGGAGAAACTGCAAGATGCGGTTAAAGAAGTACAGAGTCTACACAAAGTTTACAGTGCTTGCCCTATCTTTGGTATAGAATTTGAAACCGACGAAGGAGTAAGTGTTATACTTGATGTACAATGCTTTACAGATTTCAAAGAGTTTCAGTGTTCATATTGATATTAAAAAGTATGGTATAGCTTATCAGTTATTTGTGTGAATATTAATGGGGATTTCTAACAGACACCTCATTACAAAAGAAAAAAAACCTATTGTTTAAATCGGTGATAGTGTAAAATGTTTTAATCGTAGCCGCAAACCATGGACGAGTTAACGGTGGAACCGGTGCAGGATGACGTTGAGATCGAGACATCAGGAGAGCAAAGTGATGTATTTGCAGTAAGTTCTTTTTATGCAATAATGAATTTTTTTTCCAAATTAAATTTCCCTTATCTAGTTCACCTAATTTGCCAAATTCCTGAGACAGATTAATTGATCGAAAACATGTTCTACAATTGCAATTGGGATACAGACCAAAAATTATATTGCTCTTATATCAGTAAGTGCACTGACATGTGTTAAATATACTGATATCAGTATACTACACCTATAAAAATTGGTATCACCAGCATGCTACAGATGGTAGATATACCAAAAGTGGCTTGAACAGCTCCTACCCAATTAGGTGAATTAGGTGGAAATAGAAATTGAAAAAAACTCAATTACCTTCCACATTTGGTGTGTCAGAGAAATTCAAAGGCATCAACTCAATTAGTCATAATTTTACAATCTTTATCTTGCAATGCATAAACAGTCTTCACATGTATTTTTTCAGGCTTATTTTGCCGATGGAGATAAGCAAAGGGACAGAGACCCAGTGTACTCCGAGGAGTTGGGACTTGCAATTGAGAAACTCAAAGATGGATTCACATTGCAAGGACTCTGGGAAGTAGTTCAATCGTGATTCGAGAATATGATTGCTAAAGTCCGTCCACTGTTTGTGATATTTTGACACTAAATATTTTGTAGTCCTGAAATACAGACGCCTTGGTCACGAATTGCATATGCTAGATCGGAATTGCCCTAAACTAACAAGGTCACTAGAAATATTATGATGGGACATATTTATTGTCTAAATGTTTGAAATGACTACACAGGAAAATCAACTGCGTGAGTATGCAATGAACATATTTTTGTTGTCAAAAAATGAGAGAAAAGCCATTGTTCTGTATACATATACAGTGTAACCAATATTTTTATTTAGGCCCGTTACAACAAGTTAGCAAAATACGAGTACATTCTATTTATCAGTACAAATTATTTTGAGACCACTCATATCAAGGACAATAACAATAATTTATTATTACTAACATTACATTAGTAGTAAATCCATCGAGAGTTAATTCAAACAATTAAAGCAAATGGCCAACAGCAAGTTTATTTGAACCCACCACATAACAAGTGTAGTCAACTTTGTGATTCTGTTCTTTTCCGCTATGGCACTTTGAAATATGTGTGAAAAAGAACCGAAATGATTTGTTTACTTACTTGAAATTATTACTAATCATTTGAGCGATTTATTTATTTGAAGCATCGAGTTATTCTGATATGCACAGGCAGTTGATGATGTACTTGTAGTACATTCAATTTAACTGACTTCATTCTTCCACGACTAAAAACTTAATAATTCATTCTGAAGAATAAGGTTCAGAATTACTTACAGTTACACATATACCAGATGGGTCGGTTACATGAGGTAGATAACAAGTTAAAGTGGACAAAAATATATCATGTTCCTAATACTGCCTTTCTTACAATAGTCAGTATTCATCCCAAATAGTTTTCTAAATATTTCCTGTATGAATTTGAGAAACAGCTAATGTCACTATGAACGACTCGATCTAAGCTGCATGGTAAGCGAATGCAGTTTACAATACTGCAAATATTATGGAAATGTATGAATTTATTTTACACTTCTTTGCAGTTGATCTGAAGAAAATTGAACAAATATAAAATCTGTAAATAACTGTGAAATAAATTTGTCAACAGGTGTAATCGGTTTTGATTCAATTAATTCACATGATGCTTTACGTTTACACATGATAATACGAAGGGAAAAGTTATAAGTACCAGAGAAAGACAGGCGATAGCGTACTCATTTCGGCAGTTTTCACTGGTAAATTATCATTTAAAAAATAGCATTTGTCGATGAATAGTTACCTTGCTGCGAAAAAGTTTTCAACAAACACAGATATCAATTTTATTTTTAACACTTAATATGACCCTTCCGACACTTGTATTTCGAAATTGTGTCACAACATCTGTAGGTAATTTGCAAGTCTGAGGTACAATAATTTACACGACTTTCAAAATTTATCTTACAGTATGCACAGCAACAATTACTGGTTTTGATAAATCCACTGAGATTCTGACCTTTCATGGACTGTTTAAATGCCCCATGTTCACTCGAAGTAATGCATAACCATATCATTAGTACTCCTACTATTACTACCAAGTACACAAGCTTTCGACAAACAACTAGAAAACAATAACAATAAAGTGTGCTTCGGGTGAACGTTATCAATGTGTATTTACATCAGACAAAAGCTACGTGAATGGATCAACCATTCACAATACTCCAGTGGTAAACATTACCAAGCACTCCTTGCAACTGACACTGACTAAAAAGCGCTGTCGTTTTATGTTTCTAGAATAATCGTCTATGTACAAACACAACAGGAGACAAGTTAGTATAATTTACAATGGTGCAAGACCATAACCATGTTACCTAAAGGCGTTAACATGTGGTTTAACAATAAACATACCCACAATCACAGGCCTGTTAGATTAGGCCCATGCTTAAAATCTCAAAAAAAATGATACGAAGGGATTGCACATGCACCATAAAATTCCCCAGAGTTTAAATCCAACGCGTTGATAACCTGTCGGTGTACCGAGAGCTGAATGCCGGTCTCAAAGCTGGACTATGCTCTGTCCTAAGTGCAGCTTGACTCAAGTCCCCAGAAGGGGGGCTGGGCGCTGCAGGGAAAGCAACAAAACCATCTCATCGATGTGGAGAGCTGCAATGCGCTCTATCGGTCACTCAGCTCAATAAAGCATGGTTGCTTATTTGAATTTTAAAATTTTTAACTCCGGATTTATACTTGAGGATAGGTTTTGTGATGTGAACCCCTTGTACAGAAATACCATTTCCTAAACTACCAGCAGCATTTTAAAAACAATTATTTATATTACACATGTCTTATGGCACTTTGAATTCGGGGGTTTCTCCTTTGTTTATTAAATAGCATGAGCAGTTAGATTATTTCTATTTCATCCAAGCCTGGGGCACACATTTTCGTCAAACACATGATCTTTGAGCAATTATTGTTTGTTAGTATCTAATACTTGTCATTGGTAATGCTGCCATTAAAATATTTCGAAGTTTGTGGTCATAATATAAACACAATAAACTCACAATTTACAACTAAAAATTATGGTCTATTTTCGTATCTGTTGCAATTTTTGCTAATTCATTTAATGAAACTCTCAATAATATTGAAGTAGCTATTGTTTCATTATGGCAAGTAATAGATATAACACATTTATCCAAACTGATCATAGATAACTACAGAGATACTCGCACACAAAAGACACAACTTCCCTTAACATTCCACATGTTCACAAGTACATTCGCAACACAAACTGATCCGAATTTCAATAATGTTGTAGAGTATTTTCCACTTGAAATATATACAAGAAATATGGTTTTGTATTTAAAACAGCTTTGTGCATCCTTACAAGGCATATGTAGCCTTAAGATAGCACTTTCACACACCTTTCACACTGAACAATCATTCTACCTGATTTTGTGCCATGAGAGAACTCATTTCTGTTATACGTTGATTGAGTGATGATCGACTCCTTAACAAAATATTGAAAAGATATATAATTACATAATTTTCATTTGTTGGATTACATTTTCCACACATCTGTGCAAGCTTCTGTCGAATGGTGTATTCAACTCAAGATACATACAAAATGAATGAATGTCAATTTCTGAAACAGCCTAAAAGTATATGTAATCCAACAAATAAGACACACATGGTTATCTGATTCATAGGCTTCGATAAGCACCTGGGTTTCTGCTCTTCAACATTTATATAGAATGAGTTAAATCTACTTACATGTTTTACATGTAAGTGGGGATGCTACGATATTTATAAGTTTCTAAGGCTAAACGTGGACGTCATTATTTTCGATCACAAAAGAAATTAATTTGGTACATTCCTGCAGTATTGTCTGGTTTTGATACCAATCTATGACAATATGGCAAGACCTCAAAGCTTCCATCTATCTCAAACATATAGTTGTTCATCAGTAACAGAATGCCTTTATTAAAATAACATTAATCAATGGCACTATATATTCTGTGAATTAAAATAAAATTATTCACTGCGTGAAATTCATTCCTGAAATTATAACCCTCACCATGTAATACATTTCTTTTGTTTACTAATCTGATAAAAATTTAGTGAAGGTTTCGATAAAAATGTGTAAACACATATAAGAGAATATTTTTCAATAAACAGTCGTTATATATATATAATATAATATTTCCTACGACGTGTTGTCCTTTAATCCACCACATCAAAGTATTCACATAACAAAGGTGGCAAAGATCCCTTTTCCACTCTCAACTTGAAAAGCACATCGGAGTATGCACACGATAAAGTCCGTAGCTCCACTAAAGATACGAGTAATTTAGCAAAAAAAGTACCAGGTCCACGTCTTGCTTTGTCATACGATTCTAATACTCTGGCGTACATTTCTTGTATTTCTTCAACCTTTCGAATATCTTTTACTCCTGGTCGGACTGAAAAAAAACCCAAGGATAAAAATGTTAGCACTTTTTCGTCTATCTTACGTTTCAAAAGTATCGCCAGATTATCACTCCTGACATCATTCACTCAGATTTTAATTAACAATGTACAGACACAATTTTAGGCCCAGGGAATGATGTGATCGAAAGATTAAATTTTGTGATCTTAAAGTCAATTCTCTTCTGTCCTATCGATCACATCGCCTCCAGAGTTGGCATTTGTAACATAAAGATTCTTTAAATTACTAACCTGAAAACAGGGTAATGGCTGTGAGAAGGGCATATTCGGCATTATCTACAGCAAGTTTGCCCATGGTTCCACAGTAGTGGAACATTGAGTCTACATAATCATGTAGTCCTGCAAAGCGCAGACTGTCGCGAGTGTAAGGCATGCCGTCGGCAAACACTATCGTATCCGTCTCAATATCATATCTCCTCGCTGTTCGTATCATCATGATCTCACACGATGAGCCCTGCAATAAAGAATTGAAAATTAATACATAAACACAATTTTGGGAAAATAGTCAGTAGCGGATCCAGGTCTTGGTCAAGCCCCACCCCTGGAGCCGCAGCTGATAGTACAAAAATGACATTGGTGAAATGCTTCTATGATTATGACAAGGACACGCCGGATGCCAACAACGTACAATTCTCGATTCCGTAGGCTCTTTGGCATTTATATCAATTTGATATAAATGAGCCAAAAAGGCCACTTACCTTAAGTAGAACAATTTGGTCATCTCTATTGAGTGTCATGAATCCTGGTAAGTGTTTCGCGAATTCCACCACAAGCTGTGTAACCATTATCGTTACGTTCGCCATCTGTTTGTATATAGCATCTGTCAATTCAGATGGTTCCTCACGATCTTTGATTTTTACATTCTGAAATTAGGAATGACAAAATTAGTTTAATGTCTTCAGTTCAGTGTTTTTGTACATGAGTATTTTTATGTTTGGCCAGCTTCAACTACGGCAATTTTTTACCGTCCCTACAAAGAACAGATGATGAATGTTTCGGAATTAAGAAGTGCGTGAACCACAATGTTCATCATACAATAACTGAGATATACATTTATATTCTTAAAAGCCAGACAGGCCGATATTAAGCTTGTTCATATTCTGTAGCCAAATGGACTACAAGGCGTTACGGGCTATTCTGTTATGAATCAACTTGATTTTTTCTCCTTGTAACTTCACGTGGAAACGGTGAAAACAGTCAACAGCAGATACAAAATGTACATACTATATGTGTGAAAATTGTTATCAGCGCGTCTGCGTTTTTGCTAAAAATATCGCTGAAATATTCTTGTATTTTCAATTGAATCTTACGTTGGCAGTCTTATTAAAGTGTTGCTCTATATTTTCAAGCGCGACAGAAGTTTTCTTTTCTTTCAAAGGATTCACACCTTTCATTTTTCTTCTGAGAGATGAGATAGCTGAAAATGTGTCAATTCAAGCTACTTTCCTCCCAAGGTAAAAACACATTGTTAATGGAATTCTTATAAATCATTCTATGCCTACGTCATTGGAAGCGCACAATTACAGCAAACTGTCACATTTACCTCCTTATCTGCATAATAACTGAAGCTTATTAAATTAATGCCTCTATAAAACTGCAACAGTCGTGTACATAAATCAAAATTCTTACATCCACATTAATTTAATTCCCGAAAAGATAAAACGTCCCTCGCGTCGCAAATTTATCAAAATCCAAACGTACCGACGAAAGGAAAGAACTCTAGCGACTCGCATGTGTGCGTGTGTGCATGTGGCTTTGGGTTTTGTCTGTCCGTTTCCAATACATTTCACACGTTTCTGACTGTTGATGGTTGTGTAGTTGTGCCGTTTAAACCAGACGGAATAGTTTGTTCGCATTTGAGACTGACGTATTTGCATGCGTATTCGCCAGTTTTCACGGAAGTTCTATCGTCTCAGCACACAGAGATGTTATTCAATCACAACCTTCCGTTCAACTGACATTTAAGGGAAGAAGACATTACTGGGAACAGTAAATTCGAGGCATGAATAATTCATAACGCGTAAGAAGTCTGTTGTGGATTCTTAAAGGTCTTTCCCACTTTCATCATGGATTTGTCAGGTTTACCTTTAATTTGTGTGTGTCTAGTGTCTGTTGGGAATTATGATATTTCCATACTATGCTAATAAAGACATAAAATATAGCCTAGCCTCTCCTATCTGTTTCCCTGGCGAAATATTATTTATGGTAATTTTCTCTGCAAATTACAAAACTAATAGAAGAATTACAATGCTACACTTGCCAAATATTATATTCGGGAGTACTTTTGCATTTCATTCACAACTACATCAAAATACCTACAGTAAACCTTGTCTTGAGCGACACTTGTCTTGAACGACAACATCGTTTTACGACACTTTTCTCTGCATAAAGCGTTGTTAAAACATGTTTAAATGACCCTGTCTTGGGCGACACCCTGCCTTTTACGACACTTTTTGGAGGGAAAAGTTCAGTGTCGCTCAAGACAGGTTCTACTGTACATTTCATCTGTTTCAAGATCAAAAGGTATCGTAATGTTTCATTTAATTCCCCCTTAAGAAATTTTCACTACGCAAAATACCTGGTTTTTGCAGACAAGAAACGCTAACTATCCGCTTTGAAAATACATCAATGTTCCCATGCTTGTGAACGTCTAAATTAGGCTTCTTTGAAAGTGAGAGTTCTCTCTGGTTATTAGTGTGTTGCGGTGGACCAGTGTGACCTCGCTAAAAGCAACGCGTGACAATATATAGACTATCTCATTACGGACATCCCACTCGTTAGTCCTTTTCATGCAGCAGTCCTCATAAAAAACATAATTGCCATGGCAACGAGTCAGGAGGACTACGGTTCACACATCAGGGTGACATCCCTTCTGTCCCGCAGGGTTAAGATGCTTAGAGTTACTTGCAATAATCACGTTACTTCACAAACCCAATTTCATAAGATCAGAAACGATATGATACGAATTACAAGACCTGAAATAAATTTCCCCCGTTGACTCGTTTCGCTTGTGACATGCAAGTTTGTTTACCAAAACATTAGGTAATATTAAATTGCTGAATACGTTGGGTGAACTCTAGACCGTAGTGGGGGGGGGGGGGGGGGTTGGGGGAGTAAATCTATCGGAGTCACTGCTCTATTGCAATATCCAGTCGAGTATATAAAAACGAAAGTCAGTCAAGGATTTCGGAAGTTGTTCACAGATAGGTCACATCCATACCGGAAACACCTAAAGTGCTTGATTGGGAATATGTCAATCCACTTGTACTCACCGCCAACCGTGCGATATCTTCCTCACTCGGCAGCTCATATTTATCTTGGCTTGTGACTAGTTTCTCTATGAGTTCTCTGTGTTCTACACTCAGTGCATCAAGTGGGTTCTCGTTTACTATTGGTGGTCCTGCTGAACGACATAACAAAATAATCCGTTTTAAACCATCTTGCCCCATGAAATGGCGTAAAATTTCATAAATAATGGGCATTTTTCATTTCCGCTATGTGACCTTCCAAATTCAATTAACAATTGAACAAGACATTTTGTAATTTCTACTCAAGTATGAAATAACACAAAAACAAAAGTCATAATGAAATTTACGGATTAATTAGGACAGAATCCGGAAAAAGTATCTAGATAAATTAACAATGACTGGGTACAGTTGATGTTAGCAGCTACAACTTCAGTTCAAATAGAGACTGTGATACTGTGCATTAATAGGAAAGGGAACCCATATCAGTGAACCACAGAAATGTAATAAAAGTTAAAAGCAAGAGGAATTGACATGGTAATAAATTTCTTGTCACCGAGTTTGGAAATAAGCTTTTACTCCACTATAATGTCATGACCACCAAAATATGTAGTGGTGAAATTAAAATAAATGAACATGGCGGACAAAAGTTCTGATGTTGAATTATCTTAACACTGCATCGTGAATAGGTATATGCATTTTACTGCAAAGCGAAACTATCATCGAGCCTGGTTTGTGTCGAATCGGCACTGCCATCGATATTTAAGCATAATCAGAGACCGTTTGTTATACAACAGTCAGGACATAACGAAATACTTGATACAATTACTGTTCGGGATGGTTTTCTAGTCTTTTTCATGCGGTGCATTATTTTTCGCTTTGAACTAAATTTCACAGATAGATTACACGACAGTTTCAAACCTTTTTTCTCGATCGATGGAGTATTGCTGTCTGGGGCTGGAGTCGCTTCTTCTTTGGATGAGCGGAGTATCGTCTGTCGCGCTTTTCGCCGCACATCCCGCGCCTTGCACTGCTCCTCTGACAGCAAACCTGGCGAAACAAACAAATTATGTAATCTGCGCAATATATTCTCAATATCAAGAACAAAAATTTCAAGACGATGTAAGGTTAGATGCGTTGAAATTTTGAAATCAGCGATGCATATGAAGTACTATAAGATACCGTTACAGCAATAATATTTAGTTTCAAGGCATTTCAAATCAAGAGAAACCGAATAACTGTAAATTAAGGTTTGGAACTGTGACCCCTAGAGGCAAACCGAAGCGCCGTGCTATTTGAAACCTACACGATAGTGAAAACTGTCAGCTCAGTATTTCAATGCAAATTTGTAGATTCTTGTGTGGCAAACAGTGTTTACGTTTATGTTCTGGGAAAGTGATAGAATCTTACTTAAAACCAATCAACAACTCGGTACTCATTTACTAACCAATACGAGTACAAACATGTGGCACAATATCCCTGTACAATAGCCAACCCGGTTTGACTGGTGCAACGATGTTCAATTCCAAACCTTACTGTAAACTGAATTTGTCATGATGGGAAATGAAGTAGTATAAAAAATATAAACATATGGGTAATGATACTATATTTCTGACGTTTGTAAATCTTTCTTCTGCGTTTCTTTTCAAGGGAAATAATTGTGATAATTTGAAGCTTCAGAAAAAAGCCAAAATTGATCATATCAGAAAGAAAACAATATTGACAAAAACAGAAAAGGAATAATTTTAAATTTTAGGAAAATAACAAAGTTGTAAAACTAAAAAGAGTGAGTGTTGCTCAAGCTAGGTGATCTGAACTTGACAGGATTTTAAGAGGAGTCAGAAATCCCAAGTCTGTGTGATCAACCACATGTTCCCAAAGCAGTCCTCATAGCGGGTTTGAGGAAAATAAAGCGCAAAAATAAAGCACATTTTTTCGAAAATAAAGCACAATTTCA
>JBCAUI010290188.1:0-15674 GCA_038406195.1 Haplosyllis anthogorgicola
AAAGAGACACCAGACTGTGATAAATATACAGTAAAATGGAAAATTTGAAGTAACTATTGAAAAATGCAGCCATAAACGCTCGAAAAATGGCCGAAATGACGTCACGCGCGGTCACGTGATGAATCAAACTTCAGGTTTTTAGCCTGAAGACCACATAGTCTTATCGAATTTCATTCGATAGACAATAATATTAGCTCATTAAAATAGTATTTGATTTGTTTAGAACTAGTCTATCTAGTCTGAACTAGTCTAGATATTTTTAAAGAAAGTGTGACCTTGGCTTACACGTTAAATTTGCAAAGTTGCTGAGGAAAATATATTATAAGGTTCGTTTCACTTCAAACTTTAATCATTGCGAACGAAAAACACAAGTATCCTTTCATTGTTTCTGGAGTATTTATTGCCAGTGTATCAAATGTTGTACAATTAGCAAACTCGAGATGGAAGCTACTTTATTTTTTACGGATTTTGTCCTTTTACGGATATTTCGCGACGAGAACTTTGCGATGACCAGCATCAATGTAAATTCACATAAGATTTATGTACGAAACGAACAGTTTAAAAACGTTACAAACAATAAATGAGAACCAAGTTAACTAACAATTCTAATAAGTTAACTGTAAAATTTGCACCAATAAGTTCACATCAATCGTGAAAAGTTTCTTACGAAAAATTATACTCATCGATGTTTACAAAAAACCATTTTTTACTAAAGAACAATCACTGCATATCTGAAAAGCTTAATACACTGACATAATAACATGGGGAATTCGGCAAGATGCAACAAAAATTAATTTTCAAGACCGTGTGACTCTAATGCAGAGGAAAAATACAATCCCTTAAGTTTGTATTAATCTTTTGTATTAATCTTAATAATAATCTTAATCATAATTATGTTAAAAAGGAGATAAAAATAGAAAAAAACAGAAAATCAGAAATAGTTTAAAATTGTAATGTAACGGTAAGACTGTGGTCTTCTGCGTAAAATTCTGATAAAATACGAGCGTATGCAGGAGGCGCAGCAAAGCATCTTATTTACAATGTCATGCCACTTTGCAAAGGAACTATGACATCATGTTTTATCAAAATAGAGACAAGTCGCGAGTGACAAAACGAAAAATTGCATTGCAATTTGACAGACCGGTAGTTGAACAAATACAAACTCGTTAGTTACGTCCTCGCCATCCGTCTCTGCGCCTGTCCCTGTCCCAGTCTCCTCCTCTACGACGGTCGTTGTCTCCTCGCTGGTTCCCGGGCACTGACTGACCGGCCACCTGGAACATGCACCAGTTGGGCAGGGCACCAATCTCATCAGGTACGTACACAGAGCGGCCCGCACCCTCCACCATGTCCTCCAGGGACTCACACTCCCTCTGCATCTGGCGCAGGTTGTTCTGCATTCTAGTTATGTGGCTAAGGTAGTCGGCAGCTCTGTTGCAGTCGTATTGTAAGTTCGACGGGATCTCTCCCTGGCAGTTTCGGTTGTTCCACTGGATCCATGAGTACCAGCGGCTGCATTCTGTGGCGAGGTCGTCGGCCACGTCTCGCATCTGAGGCGTCATTGATTGAATACGGGCGATGGCGATGTCAACCTTTAAAATTACGATAAGGTTCATTGACTTAATGTTACCAAATTATTCTGCTCAACTTTTCTCCAGAGTGGTGAGGAATCAGCAATATCGAGAAAATAGTATTAAAAGCTTATGCCAAAATTCTACTTTATGCTTGGTCATCACTAGAAATTAGTCCGACATATGTACATTACACTTGTTAAAGAAAGAAACGAGAGGAATTACCCGGGAAAGCCGGGTAAATAGTCTATCACGCGTGTGTGTGTGTGTGTGTGTGTGTGGGTGGGTGGGTGGTGGTGGTGGGGGGGGGGCTGTGTGCACCTCACCTGTTGGGGGGGGGGCTGTCTGCACTTCATCTACTGGGGGGGGGGGCTGTCTGCACCTCACCTGCTGGGGGGGGGGGAGCCTGTCTGCACCTCATCTATGGGGGGGGGGAGGGTCCATACGCATGCATTGGGTTGTGCCAGCATGGTCCAAGGTCAAGTTGCCTCACCTGCCATTCGGGGGGGGGGGGGTCTGTATGACCAGTTTTGACTCAAAAGCGAAACCACCTTTCCATTCACAAAAGTCTATCAACACAAATCATCATAGACTAACCAGCTGGCTAAATTATGATCATTTCTGTTCATGCGAAAAGCACAGTTTGCTCTTTAAGGGTCTCCATAGACAGCATGTATGTGTATAAAAAGTATATAAGGGAGATGGAGACAATGTGTAATTGCATTGATTAGGGTGAAACAATTAATAGACGGCATAGACATACATCTATATCTGACGCATTTACATAGAGACAAAATGAAGACCATTTAGCCAGCTGGTCATGTTAACTTTCACCCGAGGTGTAAGAACCCCCATTCTCCACATAATATGCGATGCAGACTCAATCACGTTTTCCACAAATTTTGTCAATGAATTATATAACAATGGCGAAAATTTATACATTCATGAAATTTCACTTCACATTCAAATTTCACTTCACATGAAAATAAAAACTATTTGAGATACTGTCTTATGGAAGATCTACAATGACTAAGTGACTGGTTCTGTGCCAATAAACTATCCCTAAACCTGACCAAAACAGTCAGTATCTATTTTCCACCAGATAACAAATAGGTTCAACCAGAACCTCTCATGCTAGGTGACTATACAATCCCACTGGTTACAAATACTAAGTTCCTCAGCATAAATATAGATAATAAACTAAATTGGGAACAACAATATAACCATGTATATAATAAATTGAAAATAAATAAAAATATGCTACAATTATCACAAAATTTTCTAAATGAAAATACAAAAAAGATAATTTACTATGCTGATATATTTTGTCATCTCAGCTACTCATTGGTAGTATGGAGAAGTATGCTGAACTTGACAAAATAAATAAAATTGAAAAGATTCAAAATAAATGCCTACGCCTAGTGTATAGCAAAAAGGGCAGTACAATAAATAAAAAAAAAGAGAATAACATTTTAAGCCTTTCCTCACTCATTGACCTGGAGCAGTTAAAGCTGGCTTATGGTGTAATAAACAACAAACTACCAACACGAATTGCAGACAGCTTCAAATACTTAGGTAAAAGAAATCTGGGTCAAAAGACTTATAAATACAATACTCAACTTAAGAACCTCCCAAACATCCTTCTGCATAAAAGCAAAGAATTTAACAACAGTTACCTATGTGCCAGTTTATGTAAATTTCAGTATTAAGATACGAAACAAAAAAATATCACAGGTTTATCAAAGGTGTTAAAGGATATTTGTTGAAGACTTACTAAATAGAATTAATAGTTATCACAATGACTAACAATTAAAACCACTTATTGCACACATTTGTTTAATTATTTACAACTTATAATTGTAAGTTGTCACCGATATGGTACTGCCTCATACTTCATCACAAATTTAAGTTATCACATGTTCTAAACCATATGATTGCAAAAATGGTTATGATGAACAATTAAAAGTTATCACATGTGAAAGAAATATGCACTGTTCAAGCAGACCAACATATCAATGACCTAATTAAACATGTGCCACTGGACTATCACAAACATTCAAAATGGCAAGTTCAGATGTGTCAAAATACAATGAATGGTGTCAATCAATTGCAAAGAAAATTCAATACGATTATAACAAGCCTGTACAGTACACTACTAAAGTCAACAAGATCCCAGAAGGAGGTAAATTTACATTGGAAACCATGGTGAAAATCAGGTATTTACATATGGTGTGCCCAGATTACCAACCCAATTACGACACCCCAAATCTTTGTGTCGACAGTTTATTTAATATACTTGCCCCTTGGAATGCCCCTGACCCCATGGTGGAAGGATTGCAATCTAGATTTGCTGACTATAGTAAGATGGACACAGATGAGTTCATAGATAGCACTAAAGATATGCTGAAGAAAAAAACCTTAAGCTATGCAGAATGGTCCTATACAATAAATATGTGTACCATGCAACCAGACAAAATTGCCTTATTCATGCTAGCCAAGATGCTGAGGATACACATAATGGTAGAATATATTGTAGGTATCTGGACAATGGTAGCCGATGATTACTTGATGGACTTAGAATTGCTCTGGCTCACATGCAGTGAACATTTGATATATGTTGGCCGCAACATGTACGTAAGACTACGACCCAGAAAAAATCCACTCCTTCCATGCCAGGTCATTGACGAGCACCTACCCTACTCATTAAGCCTGGCAACAGGACAAATAAAACACTCCGGAAAATTTATAAAAGGCAAAACAGAGGAACCAACTACTGCAAATGAGCCTGAAGTAACAGATGTAACACAGTGTAAAGTTATGACTCAAATAAGACATGGATATCATATGTGTTCTAGTGTAACCAGCACTGGGAAACTGTATGCTGATGAGGAAATTCCTGAACACAGTATCCAGCCAGTTGGCACCCATTCTTTCAGTGGCATTATCGGTTCAATAACAATGTTTGTGTCATAATCTCTGACCCTAAACATAACTACCACACCAGAAGTATGGGTGAGGTCTCAGAACCTAAAACTGACATTACCAACCGGTATGTTGAAGGACTTGACCATGAAAATGAACAGCAGTAGATGGAACTCCTCCTAGGGAAAAAACCTGCAATAGTAATGCAGCCTAAAACAGCTACAAGTGCAACTGCCACAACTGCCAAGAATATACCATCACCTAAATGGACTTCAAATCAACTGCCCCCAGCCGGATACCATACCAGGTCTAAATCCACACCCGCACTCATCCAAAATCCTGTTAAAAATGTATTAAATAGGAAACAAAAACAACCAGCCATTTCCAAAACATCAAGCACAAGAATAGCACAGGGATGAAAAATGAAAACAACAGGCCACTTACATGTAATAACACATGGAATCATAAAAAGAAAGAGTAAAAAGTATATTTTGTGCAGCCTGTGTCAAACAAAGTGCAGTGACCATAAAACTCTCTCAATAATCATTATGTACAAGTACACAAACTGAAACAAAATTGTGATAAATGTAAAAAGGTCTTCAGAACCCCAAGTAGTCTATCCCGATGCCAGTATGAAAATGACACTAAAAGTTATGAATGCAATAGATGTATGTCAAAATTCCACTTCAGAAGTGAGCTGACAAATCACTGGATAATACATCAGTTACATGGCAAACACACATATCCCTATCCTAAATGTGGAAAGATCTTTAAGCACAAATCGGAACTAATAAGTCACATTGAGGTTCATTAAAGTAAAACATGTAAGTGCAGGCAATGCCCCTTTAGCACCGACACTCACTGTAATCTATGTAATCATGGGAAAATCCACACTGCAGCACATCTACCATGTAAATTCTGTGGACAAAAATTTGTTCACTCCCAGCAAAGAGCACGTCACTACATGAAATGTCCAAAACAACTCAGCAACTCTCCTGTTTACTAATTTGAGGCATAATAATCCTCATAATTAAAAACCCAAGATGTGCTAGCAACCTCTCTGAGGTTGGTGTTAATATTCCTTAATACATGTATGTATATTGTTTATCTGCTCTTCAATGAGGCACAATAATCCTCTTTTGTAAGACCCATGAAGTGTTAGAAACCTCTCTGGGTCTGTGATTATACAGAACTTTAAGGTATCACACAGATATTCTTGTATCAGTTGGACCCTATAAATGACAATACTTGGAAACAAACTTATACATCTCACAATTATGAGGCATCATGTATGAAAAACTACTATGAACTGTAAAAACTGTGAAAACTGCTAATTATAAGTTATCACAGGCAAACATATATTCCTGAAACATGCACCTCACTGAACTAAGTGAATGTAAATAGATTCTTGCTAAGCCTCAATATATATACCATGCATCTAGTGTGACTACTTTACATAATTAACCAGAAAATTGTTGCGTTGAAAAACAGAGCTGTACTGTTAAATGAGAAAAGTTAATGTTGTGTTCTACTATGTTTATTTACCAAATGATATCCATGATTTTTACATATAAGGTAGAAATAGGGAAACACAAAATTATAAGTTATCACTGGCCAAACACATATTTAATAATTTATGTAGAGTTGTATATTGGCCAATTTGGACACCAGTCTGCACAGATTTCAGCACATAAATGGTAGCCTTATATAATCACTTATATAATTACTATGTACCATGTTATCTAATTGTTAAAATTAAATGAATGCTACCAATTTTCCTTATTTTCCTTATTTTCTTTATTTCTTTTAAAAATCCAACACATACTGTAAATTGTATACTGGGTTCCGAAACTGACTAGTTGGCACAATCATAAGATTTCTTTTGGCACCAGCTAGTAGCTAATTACTAACTAACTAACTGACTGGGTATCGCAAATGCTGTGTAAAGTTATAACATTCCGCTACCAGCAAACAATAAATAATAATAATAATAACTAATTAGAATGGAATGAGTGATTTGTAAACATGAATACTGAGACAAACCTCGTTTGGTGCGACGGGTACTGGCACGGGCACGGGCAGCACGGGCACGATGTCGGGTCGTCCATTACCATAGTCTCTGTCTCTGTCTTCGTCCCAATCATGGTCGCGTCGGCCGCCTCTGCTTGGCGCCGCCTCAAACGTGCAGTTGTCCTCGACGGCGCACTGCTCGGTGTCGGAGGACAGAGCGCCGATGAATGGGAAGACTTGGGCCTCGACATCTTTTCTGTCGCCCCAACGTCCCCATCCTCCTCCTCGTTTGTAACGCCTTGAACCTGGAAGCATAAATCGGATAATTGTTAGTAAGATCCGAGCAAAGTTTTCCCTAACCAGTTATAATATGAACAGTGTGAAAACAACTACAACAGTGTTTTGTAACCTTTGTTGCAAACTATTTCTTTATTCAGTGAAACACTTTCAGTCTCAATGGAGGAACAATTTGAACTGATGAAAATGTCAAAGACAATGCTACGCATGTTACTGGAGGTTTTTCCTAATAAATGTCCTATTTCTAGTTACTTACGTAATTTTTGAATATTTCACTGTGACTAGAAATAGTAAATATACTATTAATCGATATTTATATATAAATAATATTAATAATTTGTTTTTTTTACCAACATTTTGAAATATACAAAACTAGTTAGATTTTAAGAAATAGTTTATTATCAATATTATGGCCATCAATTAGGCAGGGGATTAGGCAGGGAAATGATTTGGAAAAACTTTGACTATTTAACAAATAGGATAGCCAGTTGTTTATCATATGTTCACTGCAGCAGGTCAAGTATTCATTGCGGATGTGTGAGACCGGAACAATAGGATTGTATTATGCCGGAATAAGTTTGTTAGTTGAATTGTGCGCCTTGGCTTTAATCCAGAGTATTGACAATCGTGCCATCTCTTGACAAACGATGATAAATCTGTGCAACAGAATTCTGACATGCAACCCAGTACATGCAAGGAATTTTGTAAACAATTTCGTTTTGCGCCTTTTACTCGGAAAAAAGCACAATGTGAGTTTATATTATTAAATTTTACCACCCAGAATTGGTAACATACGATCAAAATGCTACGTGCCTTATGTGTAGTAAGTGGTTCAAAATTCATCAGAATATCATCAATGCAGTAGGATATGCCGTCTTGCTGCATATTTTTGAGTCGTATAAAATAAAGAGTTCACTGTAGAATTATACTAAATGTAATAAATTTTAGAATATTCCCAGCCATTAATTTTGGTTTTCAATATTGCTCATTTTGTTCGAAATCGAACGTGAAATAAGATTTTGAATTTTACTGGCCTACTGAATAGATAATATTACACTGTCCACTTTGTTCTGTGTTTCCCATTTTATTCATGGTGATAACCGCAGTGTAAGTCAGCACGAAACTATGTGTTTATGATTCTTTACTTAAATATCCTGTTCTCCAAAAAAGAAAACGAAGTCTTACCTCCATATCCACTTCCATAGTCACCACCTGAACACAAACATAGGGTGTTTCTGCCCTGGTCATCTGCAACATAAAACAAGGTTATAATTCAGGGCTACAAGCAATGCACTATAAAGCAATTGAGTTAAAGCACAATGTAACATCAAATCATACCGACCTAACACAATTGAAATACTACTTGAAATGCAATTGATATCACCACTAAAACCAAATACAGTCCACTAAATTAGGGCCGTATTTTTGCCAATCACTTTGTAAATTTAACAGAAATGAAAGTGAGAAGTTCAGTTTGCAATACATACAATTCGCTTTCCAAAGCAAGTAAGTGATCATGAGATTCAGGTATAATGATTTAAAGGAAGTAAAATTCGATTGAATGCTATTGTAACTTACCTCCACATTCTGCAGCACGCCTCAGCTGTCCCCTCAGACATCCCACAGTGTATGGGTACTCATTGTTCACGATGTACCTGTATCCGATGCCGTCGTTAAACGTTCTCCCGTGACACTCGTCGAGTATCGCGTTAGTTGCTACAGCCCCGCCAAGAGCCCCCACCCGGGGCCCGTAGATCGGGTAACCGTCCATGGCGACTCCCAGAAACTCGTCAATGTTCTGAAATAAATAAAAAAAGAAAGAATAGAGGGAATATCTGAACAATGTGAATGGACTAATTAATTCAAGTTAGTAATTTTTTAATCTGATAAAATCCTTGCGTTAATGATAGCTTCTCAGAATGAAGTTTGACAAATTTTGAAACAATACAATTTTACGTTATGGTCGTAACAACTAGTCTAAGGGTGAAATAAGAGGTGAACGGTTGATACTGCCTAGACTTGTTTACTTGTTTATTAAGTGCTGATCCGTTTTGTACACGTGCATGGTTATGTGTCCCGAACAGCACTGGCTGCTTACAGCAGGAGTTGACCATGAAAACCAATGGTTACCAAGACTACGGGTAAACAGAATGAACCAGTGCCTGGCCCTCAAGTCTGATGGAATTTGGCGCGAAAGAGGGCAGGATGTTATGAACAAAAGTCACATCTAGACACAACTCGTGTCCTAAAACTCAGTATTTTCATGCTGAATATAGCATGAATGATCATACTAATAACAATTATAAGAGGCGAAATGTTTCAGGTTGCTGACAGGGGGGGAGGTCAGTCCGCCAGCCAATGAGGTGGCCTCTCTGCCAGACATAAACTGTGTTAATGAGGTGCCATCCCATGATGCCCTGCAGACAGATGCTCCCCCCTCTGCCGCCCCCCTGGCTGAGGTGGCAGGATGACCAAGGCGGATGGACCCCTGAGCTGAGGTCAGTGCAGATAGGTCATCCTGCAGATGGACCCCCCACCAAGTATACAGCTAGGTGAGGACGGCATGCATTAACCGTGCGTAAGCACGGGCTCCATCTAGTAGTTTTAAAGAATAAAACACTTACGCCCTGGTACAGGCATCGTGGGGTGCAGTGATAGTGGTAAACGCCGCTGAGACTCGCGTGTCCGTCGCAGGTATCGAACGCCCACAGGCGCTGAACGCCGTTATCAAGAACCATCTCTACGGAATTGCTGTAAGAAAAAGTGAGGAGTTACTGTGTTGTATGTTACCGTTATGTACCGTTAAGTACTTTACTTTACGTAAGAAAATACCGCGACATAATTAAACACGGGATGCATCTATCTTCGTTACTTCAGTACGCAGAATTCGTATCAGAAGTTTAACAATAGTGCATCAAAAGCACAGAGTGAAATTCTTTCGTTCTCTCTATTGTTCTCTTTATTTCCAAAATAGTACAATTTCGGTGTACTGTTACAAATAACTAAATCCCGAAATCTTTATTCCACTGCAGATGCAATTGAAAAATTCAGAACACTGAGCCCACACGCCCACACGGTTCTTCAATAATTGGCAAATTTTTGACCCAATATACAAATCTAGAAAAATCAGGCTGTAGTTAGGCGAGATTAGTCCATTTTCGCAACCATAGTTTTTTTCGTGCCCTTTTGCGTAAACGTATTAACCAAGGCGTACATGAAAGAGTCTTATGCAAATTCATAATCCCAGTTAGAAGTCTCACTGACACAATATTAAAAATGGTAAAAAATGTCATCTTAATTTTATTGTTGTAAATGGGAACTCATGGAACAAATATCCCTCACATCTTTTCTGATTTCTATAAAATGGTAACGAGAAGCCGTACAAAAAATCCTTTAAGATTAACATTGTATCAATGGGACTTTGAGAGACATTATGGATTTGCATAAAACTTTTGTGTCATTGAGAATTTGACATCCTACAGACTGTGCGAGTTACACCGTTTTCAGTGTTCCGCAGTCCGTACGTAAGAGGTAAATGAGCTTTAAGCGATAGACTCTGGAGTGCACACACTTACTTTCCATTCTTGCAGTCTGTGTTTTTTCCACTGTAGAAAGGGATTCCGTTCTTGGCGTATCCGACTATGTTCGGGGTACAGTATTTTGGATCTTCACTGTCGAACTGCTCAAACGGATCTGGGGTCAGATCAGGTATTTCTATTCTCTTGCCGTTCTCTTTGTAGAGGGTTGGTTTTCCATTGCACTGTAATAGAAACATGAAATGGGTGATAAAACAACTAAATTATTCTGTCTGTCCAATGAAACTCAACAAGATATTGTGGTTTATCACCTAAAAAATTGACGTCAATTCATCCCACTATCCACTTTCAAACACCAAAAAGTAGTACCAAGAAATAGTTCCTTTGTCATAACGTTAGAAACAGTGTAGTCTATGACGTCATGACGTTGGATACCGTAACGTTGACAACATTCGAAAGACAAATACAGCCTTTGTAAAAGATTATCTGGTTTTTTCTTTTAATAATAGTACACTAGACCAGGTTTCATCATAACGTTGAGGCTTCTATTCATTTTATTTGAGCGGAAATTATTCGGAGTATTGTGGGATGGAAACGTTCACAATCTCACTCTAACTAATGTTTGTAAAGAGCCAAAAATTATGGTCAGCAAGATTGAATCAAACATCGAGTGCCATTAAGTTCAAGAGAAATTCACAGCAAGAAATCTTTGTTTGCCAAAACGTTTACAAATTGTGAACTGGTACTAACCTAAAGAAAATTCTGAAAAAGGGAAAATTATTTTTTGTGGAATTTTACAGCTTTCTTTGTAACCAGCGTGTAACCATTTTGTGGGGTCACTGGTACCCCTGGTTTAGATTTTGGTTTAGTCTGGCATGATTTCTAAGCCATGCCATCTATCCGTCATCTTAATGTATGTTCAGTCCTACATCCCACGTCACAGAAGTTTTCAAGAAAATGGATAATAAACCTATCGCGCATGCGTCGATAGACTTCTTTGATGGGTAACCTAAAACGTCCATGAGCTCAAAAAAAAGAAAAACCACCACCGGGAACCAGGTGGGAAAGGGTGCATGGCTGTGAACTTTGTTCAAACTTGTTCACTCTTCCAGCGATAGACTCTTTAGCCACGCCAGGATAATTTTTATTTATTATTTAGAAGCATGCTCACCTGTTGGGATGGGTGGTTTGGTACTCCGTTCGTGGTGAGTCTGATGATCTCCCTGTCCTCCTCGGTAGTGCTGGAGTCCGTCTCGCTGGTGATGCTGACCTCACCGCACGGGCTCTGTGCGGCGCAGGACAGGGAACACCCTCCCGTGAACTGCGCCATCTGCTCCGGCGTCAAGGCATGCGCCAAGAACGGCAGGCAACACAGGACGTATAGGAGCAACATGGCTGTATTAGTATACCTGCAATAACAGGGTGGTGCCAGTAACGAAAGCCATGACGGAAAAATAATTTATACCTGGGTCAATTTCTTTTCTTTAAAAGTGTCCAGTAAGCATACGGGGAAGACACTTTTTTGAAGCAAAAGTTGTCAAAGCATTGACAACTTCAATTCAGTGTGTCATTCATTGTCTTGACATGAACACAGAAGCAGCCAGCCAGGTTTTGAAGAACTTTAAACAGCAAAAGTTACATAAATTATGTACCGTAATGGACTCACAAGTGCCCCCTATTCTGTCCTCGGCTGACACCTCGGATCTAAACAGGGAACACTTTTTAGTCCTCCATTGTGATCAGATAGCACTTGTAATCCACTTGTTTTCAAAGCAATTACAGTACAGTAAAATACAGTATCTTTAAACATTAAAGTTCAGTAGCAATGCAGTTTCCATAAGCTCCGATTGTTTAGACAGTTATCATAGTCATCAGAATTCAAATTATACATTATCCCGGTATTTTATCAAAACTGAAATATTTCTGTTAATTCAAGTTGATGATTCAAACAATATAAACCAAAATTATTTAATTGCAAATTTCCTTTCTGCTTTTATGTTGAAATAGTTTGAAACAGAAACATTAAATTTATACACCGAAAAATGTCATGATAATTGCACATGGGGTGAATTGATACGTTTTTACTGGTTTAAAAGCAGTGCTGCTTTGTTCAACTAATTTAACATAAAAATAATGTTGCATATGTTGTAGGCATAATTTTGGTTTATGTTATTAACACTTGAATAAGCGACAAGACAGAACATTGAAAAAAAATACGTGGATAACATACATTTTGTATTGCAATGTTTAATAGCAATGTTGTGATACCACGCCTTGGTTATGTTAATTAATTGAACATAATACTGTTGAATTCCTGTGATCCAATAAGTAATCAGTAACTGACTACTGGTGTGTAAACAAAAATGCTTTTGGCCTGTACAGATTCAGTGCTCTTCTTTTAAGCAACATGGACGTAATCACACTGTAGTAATGTACAATTTTAAACTTTTCTTTTGCTTTATCCTTGTTTGATTTATTTCAAAATATTGCAAATAGTATTGTTTAAAGAAAATTTGTTACAGATTGGAAACCTGTTTCCTTTATGCTCATTCGGCAAGACAATTCCATCAGTTGTAATGCTTTGTCATAAAACTAAAAATGTATCAGTGAGAGATTCCATTGTTCTACTATCGAATTAATCATTTTCTTCTGTACAGCTGACGAGAGTGAACATATCTTCCGATAGAGAACAATAGATTCAAAATTGCTAGTGTGTTTTTTATGAGCTGCTTGTACAAAAGTAAAATGCAATTTTACTTTACTTCCTTCACTTCACATAAAACAGGAAAAGTTTAAGTTAAAGTAAAATAACATTCAGCTTTTTTCCTGTTGTCATTTAAAACTTATTTTAGAGCATCATTCTTAATTAAACTATTGCTTAGTGTCGCCAAACTTTTTTTCTAGTTGCATTAAATTGTTGAGCACGATTTACAAATTAAAGAAACAACCAAACTCTAAGTGTCAAACCTAGAAATTTTTCACTTAGAATCCCTTATTATTATAAGTGAATGCGCAACAATTTTTGAAATTAAAAAGCTAATAATAGAAGAAATAAATACCTTTTTCAGTATATCTTTTTGAGGCCAACTGACAATTTCACCCAGGGATGCGCTGCTTTATATACCTACGGATTCCCAGGGTAAAGTCACGAATCCTTTGCATGACCACATCATATGACCAGGGTACGACGCGAGATGTCGTGATGGTGCCTCGGCTCATTGACTGCGCTCATCAGCGTGACGATCCGACGATCGTGCGTTACACATGGCTGATCCGCAAAGAAGGGGAAGGAATACAACTTGCGTACAGATTTTAGGTTATGATCTTTTTTACTGCAGATACAACCTTTTGAAGACAGAAGTAAAATCTTAGATTTTATTAGCAGTACACGGAATTTCAATCAGAAGTTTAACAATAGCGCATCAAAATAACAGCGTGGAATGAGTCACATACCAAGTGCAAAACTTTATTTCCAGCCCAACTGGCAATGGTAACCTGATCAAAACGTGACCGTTTCTCAGGTGTTAAAAATAAATAGTTAAGAATCAATATTGAACTTGACTGACTCAATTTCTTGTGACCAAATCTGACACGTCAGTATAATATCTTCTATTCAGTAGACCAGTAAAATCGAAACACTTATTTCACGTTCAATTCCGAACAAAATGAGCAATAATGAAAACCAAAATTAATGGCTAGGAATATTCTTTGTTTGATTACGTTTAGTATAATTCTACAGTAAACTCTTTATTTTATACGACTCAAAAACATGAAGCAAGACGACAGATTGTACTGCATTGTTGATATTGTGATGTAATTAATGTATAATATCAGTAATGTAATTAACATTGTAAACACCGTCATGGATTGCGTCAAAGTTGGTGTTTTCATAAAGATTACATCCAGAAAAAATTGTTTTTGTTTTTTTGTTACAATTTGTTATTTTCACATTGGGTGTGAAAATAGGAATTCATTTTCTTTGCCGGTTGAATGTGGAAAATAATTTATTTCTGTATTCCTGGTCAGAAAATAAATATCATTTTACTGGTAAACAAGAAGTTAACGGAAGAAAATCCAAGTCCTACAAGTTGCACATTTGGATCTAATGTTTGACGTAAAATAAACTATTTACAATTTTCCTAAGTGATCCATGCAAGACGCATTAAACTGTCCATATATGTGTCATTGGATCCAATTCATCAGTACATTTATTGATTTTAATAGAGAAGAGTGACATTGATATTTCTTGTTGGATTTTAACATGGAACTGAACACGGTATCAAGAGAATAGAACGTTCAATAGGAATTTCAGCGGTAAGAAATCCTTCTCTTTTTAATTAAACTAGATTAAAGAGTAAATGGATATATTTAATATTTTGAACGAGATAGTAATTGTGCAATCTGGGGTTTTTTTAATTCGTACCTAGCCTTATTTTGTCTAATCTGTGGTTTTTCATGAAGGAACATGACTTGGATTATTGTCACTTATGTTTTACATAACTATTTCTCCAACACAAATCTTATTTCACAAAGGTTTCATACTTATGTTACAGCATTTGAACATGAGACCAAATTAGTCCAATTTTGGTTCCTTCTTTCCTTAACTAAGTTAACACAAGTTAGGTCAGTCTACCACATATAACTATTTTAATGTTTATGGGTGTCCCTTGCCTCCCCCAACTTTAGAAATTCCTATTTCCCTTCATGAAATCAAAAGTTATGCTCAGTACAAAGTTTGTGCAGTTAGACCTCCCATAAGTCTAAAAATCCCTTCGTGAAAAATAAATAAGTCTTGTTCCAATTAAAACATTTATAGGATATTTGATCTGGTGTTTGCATAATAATAGATCTATTTCAATGAGCCTACTTTTAGGTACGACAGGTTAAAATTTATTATAACTATGCTATTGTTTAATTGTAAAGTGTTAAGTAGACAGAAGAAGCGTTAAAAGAACAAGTTTTCCTGCCAATGTGCCTCTCATTTTGATCAAATTATTTATCAACAATTACTCATTTGTAATCATTATACAATAGCATTGACAGATGTCAACCTATTGTCCCTAAAAATGGATTCATATTTCTTGTTGGATTTTAACATGGAACTGAACGCAGTATCAAGAGGATAAAACGTTCAATAGGAATTGACAAACTTATGTAAAGACCAGATAAAATATCCGATAAATGTTTTACTTGGGTCAAGCCTATTGGTTTGCATGTCCCTTGACATGAAAAAATTAAAAAGATCTAGAAAATTGACCTTTAAATGGCCTTGACCTTCAAATGACCTTGACCTATATTTTGACCTTGGCCCCATTTACTTGTCTCAAACATCATAACT
>JBCAUI010290299.1:0-15674 GCA_038406195.1 Haplosyllis anthogorgicola
TGGCAGTTTCGTTTTGGGGGGTGTCAGGAACGTGACAGATTCGACTCTTAAATTTGTTAGTATAATGATGATAATTTTTTTCAAATTGACTATCTATTCAGACACACCTTTCGTGAGCTGATATTAAATGTAATTGATAGCTCTAATTCAAATATCAACTCGCAAATTGTTGTTTTCAATTTTATTACGAAGCTGTATTCAGAGGTATTTTTGTAAACTTTGGAGTCAAAACAAATGTGATCCGCTCACAGCTTGAGCATCGTACTATTTACCCGACACGAGTTCTCTCTCTCTCGCCGCTTCTTGATACTCCCCCTTCCTTCCTGTATGTTTCTGATTATAAGGCAATTATACGCAAGATGGATTGGAAAATAAGTCTATCTTGCCGTCTGACAGGTAGGTCTCCTCCAGGAGGTGCGATGCTCTTTGAACTACGAACTGTTTTCCAGGTGTTAAGAGAATACACGCGATCAGCTGACTTCACCTGATTGTACTTTACAAAACAGTTACATCATTGTCTATTGTTGTACAGTTCTATATTACCAATTTTTGTTAACTTCAAGTTTGACGTTAACTTTGGAACACTACACAGTTGTCGGTAAATGAAGTTCGTTACACCTTTGTACTGTTAACTAGAGAATGTTTGAAGTAAAGAAATTAACTTAAACAACGCGTGTGGGAATTTTCTATTCAAGTGCGTTAAAATTATCTACCAGTTAACAGCCACGCTGGGACCCTATTGTGAAGTTTGGATTTTAATTGCAATAGAATTGCAATCAAACTCAACAATACTTTGCTTCACTCTATTGTTGAGTCAAGCAAAGTCTCCAGCAAAGTGAACTTGTCACAGAAAGGTCACTGCACTTAAAGCAGCACATGGCACACACATTCAATACATGGCATTTTTTAAAAAATTCATAGAAAAATAACTTTTGCACAGACATTTATAAAAATTATATTTTCATAACCCTTACATATGGGCCTAAAAATGACTGCAGCATAAGGCACAGAATAATGATTCAAAATTGTAAAATAATTGTTTGGAAATGCTGTCAAACTAGAGAACAAAGTCAAGCTTACCAATTGATACACTGCTATCCTACACTACAAAATCCACCTTGAATGTTATTTATCTACTTAAAATGTAAAATAAATCCTTAAATATTCACAAATAAAGTCGTTTTTAATATCCCAATACAAAATTCTAAATGTGTATTCTGCTTGAGATTTCAACTTCAAATGAGCTCAGGTGCAAGAATGCCATCATAAACAATAGGGCATGACCAGGTGCTGGAATGTCATTTGTCAAGGTTATGCTCGTTGCACTCGCCTGTTTTGTTATCACACTCCAACTAGTGTGTTATCTTGTAATTAACTGGATGCTGTGCTACTGAAGTGCACAAATCACAGCGTGCATTTCACTTGTTCCAGGGGCAGAATTATCTGTTTTCTGCCAAACATAAAGATCCTTTCAATTTATAACAAGAATGCCTTCCAATCAAAGGCCAAAACGCCCGCTTCGCAAATAGTCATTAAAACGCAAATAGTAACTAAAATGAAAATAGTTGTTAAAACATGGAAAAATTACAAAAAAGTTAACAATTTGACCTTCAAGTGACCTTGACCTTTCAATGACTTTGACCTATATTTTGACCTTGGCACCATTTACTTGTCTCGAACATCATAACATATGATATTAGTAGACAACACTAAAAATTTGGACACTTTTTATTCCTCTGACCTTGAACTTGACCAAATGACCTGGGTACTCAAACTTGACCTAGATATTATAAAGATGTACCACCATACCAAAATGAAGTTTTTAGGTCAAGCAGTTCAATAGTTATAGCCTGGACAGACAGACAGACATACACACACACAGGCACACACACACACACACACACACACACACAGACACGACTGAAAACATTACCTTCCAGCATACGCGGGCGGTAATAATTCATGCATCGTTTATTTGATTGAAAATACATGAAATGTACTAAATAGATTGAATATTTTGATTTTCGAAGCATAAGACCTTGACCAGACACTTTATCCAGTGCAGAAAACAGACACGTGCACTGTGGAAATATAAGGAATAGCGCTATCCTGCTTCTATCAATGTTGTAGCGCCAAATTTGATTTTCATTTTAGTTTGCATTACCTTTCTAAGATCTACAGAAAGGCATTCAACATAATCGAGGTAGTTAATAGTTCGTAGTGCGTGTACCAAATACCATTAAATTTGTTAAATTTATTTGTTACTTAATTTGATCTTAAGGGTCAATAATCAAAGACCAACTGTTTGTATTTCCTTTATTTACTCTTTGACTCGCAAACAAATTCCCTGCCAAACGTGATAAAATCCATTACGAGGTGTTTATTGGCCTTACGGACTTCGTTTAAATTTCAATTAATACAATGTAGCATATATTTGCGGATCAAAGCACTAAACTTTATAGGCAAAAAGGATTAAGTTTCGTCAAAAAAAGCAAGTGAAAGGATATATTGGTTTCATTGTGATTGGCAATTTGATTTCTTGTCACGGTTTGAGTTATTTCCTCCACCTTATCTATCCATTGAGTAATTGCGGGAATCCCGGTTAAAGGATCGTCTTATCCGCTTTTAAATCCCCTGGGTGTCTTGTGTTAATGCAATACCAATTCTATAAGTAATTGCTTTTTCTTGACATAACAAGATCAATGTAACTGATAGAGATTGATATATGACCTCATTCCAACACTTCCAAATTTGGTTGTCTTTGATAGGGTTCTACTTTGACAAACAATTTGTTGGTTTGATAATTCCCTCGGCGACAATTGTGTTATCGGTAAGGGCCACCAAAGAATTGATTTAGACCTCACACAAATAACCAACTCTAGGCTACAGTCTAGGATTCATCCAGAAATATCATTTCCATAGTCTCATAGACTAGTACGTGCAATTTGTCTGCAGTAGTAATTCTCATAATTCTCATATTTTGTCCTATTTCATAGAAAAATTCCTGGTCCTTTTTTCAAAGCTTGCAACTTTTGTACATTTGTAGCTAAAGATGCTCAGTTTATGTTGTTATCGATGACACGCAGGAATATTTTCCCGAATCAAAATGTTTTCCAGATGTGTGTGTGCGTGTGAGTGTGTGTGCGTGTGTTTGTGTGTGCGTGAGTGCGGGTGTGTGTATGTTTACATGTGTCAATTAACAATTTCTACTTCTTACCATTGTTAAGTACGGGTCCAAACACAGACTGGTTGGGTGTAGTTGTGCAATTCCATCTCTCAAACTTGAACTGAGACTGACATTCGTAAATGCCTCTGCGAACTCCCTCACCGACACAGGTGATCGTATCTGGGGAGTTTCTGCACAGCTCGACTTGTTCGTAAACCAGGCCTGGCACTAGACCACAGGTATCTCTGTGAACAGAAGCTCCAAGAGACGAAACAAGTCCCAGATATCTAAAAATAACAGAATAAATATAAATGTGTGTACGATAGTAACTGCTTTTTAGGTATGTATGTATACATGTGGAAAAGTACAATCTTTTGCGGTATCTCTTCAGAAGGGAACGCGTATCAGATTTTCCAACACAATTTTACACTTTTTAAAACCTTAATCAAAAAAAAATCAACTGCACTACACTGACAATTATAGTGATAAAACAAAATATAGCCTCTTAATTCTAGTTATTTATGTTTACCAAATGTATATAAATATCATAAAATTTTACAGAAATAAGAACTTTATTTCTGTTAAAACGGGATAATGCATCAGTACACGGAATTCGTATCAGTTTGGGAACAATGGCGCATCAAAAGCACAGTGTGAAATTCTTATGTCCTCGCTTTTGTTCTAGACGTTTCAAAACTGATACAAATTCCGTGTACTGGCACTGTTTGTCAAGCACCAACATAATTTTTAAAGAAATTAAATTAAGTAGCAGAAAAGTTTGCCCTGAAAAAATGGACTAAATTGCGCAGAAGTTTTGTTGTGGCGAGTGAACAGTAAGTTCTGTCTTTCTTAATGTACATAGACAAATAAATTTGAGCCTGTAGTACTGTTGAATTGATAACATTATGTCTTCTCTCTCCCGGAATAAACTTGGATGTCTTTCAGCTAAGCTCGATAAGCTTTGTGTAGATATGAAACACTTTTATCTTGTTTATGAACTTAACATTGTCATTTTTGCCAGAGAGATCATTGATGGACAGGTCTGCTGAGAGAAACGTGTAAGTGATAGCTATAATTAGCTCTTTTAATACGGTAGGAGGTACTTTGAATATGCCTGTTACCTCCTGTGTAGACTACCTCAGTACTTTGGTTCAGAATTAATTTAGATGGTAAATACCGGAAAGATATCATGACATGCAAAATTTTAAAATATCAAAAAATATTTAGATGTTCGATTTTTTCGAAAACTGTATAATTGTTTCGTGCTTTACATGAAAATTTTCTCTCAGGTTCAAACTACTCAATTGTAAAACCGGTTTTTATGAAAATGAAAATTTCAATAGTTTCAGGTATATTGTATTTTTGCACATTTTCATCTAAAATTACCTTCGCTTGTATAGCTGAATCGTTTAAGTTCAGAAAAAAGTATGAAGGTGTGACTTATTTAAGTTAATTAAATGTGTGGACTAAGTGATTGACTTTTCCAATATTTTTCAAATATCGTTTAATGTATGTATACACAACTGACAAACAAAACAGAATTATATATCTTCTCAAGAAAAATTGCACTGAAGTTCCGGAGATAATCATGAAGCAAAGTTAGGATTAATTTCCAATTATATTGCCTCATTCTAAGCCTATGAAAACATTTAGTGATTGAAAGCATTGAATGCAGTAAAGTTTGTATAGCCTGCCCTCTTCTCTCAAAGTAGCAAGTTTCTGGAGGTGAAAGGGGAGGTATTACCACGAAATATAAACAGAGAAATAAGGTTCCAGCTATGCATTTAGATACCTATTTCAGGTAATTGAATTTCTCAGTGCCTTCCATTTTGATCTTTTGTGCTCGGGGTCTCACGCCGGTGAGTTCTCAAGTGGTAAAGTTATACTTTAATAACAGCACTGTTCATTTGCCTTTAACTTCTTTCAAAGCCATATTTCCCCAGTAATGCTATCTCATATAGCAATGTTCTAATACGACTATTCATTATCGCTAAGTTGCTGTCACTTCGAATTTAAATTTACTTTACAGTTGTGTCTCTAGTTGAACCGGTTGGAAGAAAGTGATTGCCACAAGTTCCCATGCCATATTAGTCTCATAATAAACTGTAACCTGCTTACAGACAGCAGATTCAAGTCTTGATAAGGACACATAAACGGCGAAGACGCATTTCATTTCCCTTTGATGTTAAGTTTCTGGTTTCAACTCAAGTTTTTCTATTGCATTTGGACATTTTTAATCAAATGTCACAAAAAAGAGAGACCACCAGCACAACCACAGGAATGCGGTTTGTCCATTCAAGCAATTAACTTGTTTATTTCTTAACTTAACAAAATGGACATGCAGAAATTTTTGGCCATTTTTGAAATGTATTTGAATTCCATTGTTCCAAACGACGCCTTTCTTTGTTTCAATGTGAGTCAAACATGCTAATACTATTATTAACACCGTAACATTCCACAAAAGACATTTCAAATAATTAAATTTCTATTAAGAATAACTTACAGCCAAGACGCTTCCACAAAGGAGTTGCTTGATATCAAAAATAAAAGTAAAAATAATCCAATCATTGAACTTGATTTGAATCGCTCAGTCTTCACAGCAGTCCACATCTTAAAGTCTTTTCCTGTTTAATTCCTCAATTACTATCACATAGTAAACAAATAATCCTTTATCAATCAGTTTAGACTAACCACGAACCACTAAATACCTATTCGAGTGCAGGTTATATTTTCATAATTTTATTTGCCCATGAGATAGCGCACTCAATAGTTAGTTTAACTAGGTTCAAACAAATAAACGTCCATCCTCTTTACACGTCGTAACCATCAATTGAAAATTAATTCCTTTGTCACATTTGGCAAGAATAAATAATTAATTAAGCGTGTTATAAAAGTGTCAAATCCTTTACATTGCACAGTTATGCAAAAGATGTTAAAACAACCGTGTTCCACAACTTGTAACTATCTTATTAGCGAAGAAGATAAGTTTTGTGTAAATTCCTAACAGATGTAGCGAGTATTAGTGATACCCTGTCGGTGTAAATGAGATGAGCCTCCACAGGGCTGGGTGGGCTCCACTCCGTCATTGGCGCGCCATTGAGATTTTGATTGGTTACATATCAAGTCACGTGGCCAATAAAGTCATTTTATTGAATGTAATGCTTTGGTAATTTTGGCACACAGTTAGAGACGTATGCTTTTTAAGGGTAAAAAGTCGTTTGAATTAAAGAAAACATATGATGCCTTTTCTGTGTCATAGAATGTTTTCTGTGGGTTGAAAAAACGCGACCAAGACTTATTTATGCACCAACCCAGACCCTCAGTAAAACCACAAATGGAGGTTTTCAAACAAAATAGCTAGGCCCACAAATAACTTTCAAAATGGTATGTTAAAGGACGAAAACCGAATGCGATGATTTACAAAGAATGACTTTTGGATATTGAGTCCCTGACCGAGCAGGCGTATGGAGGTCCAGACTAGTACACATAAAAATCTTTCCCAACAATAATTGGAAATTATTCAGTACAAAAGGAAAACAAACAACTACAACAGAAATCAACATATTGTCTAAACTCGACAGATTATCTTGTCTGACTGAATGTTTTGTCAAATCAAATTTTCTATGTAGAATCAAAGGCCCAGTCAGTATATGAAAACATCGATTTCGACAAACACAAATCCAGCTGATCACTACGTATACATATTTGAGCCTCATACCTGATAGAGAGCATTGAGGCTTTCTGTTTTCACAGGAGATTAGATTTGTGTTCCTGGCAGCCATTACAGAAAAGTTATGTAAGGTATGTTAGACAGACAAGAGTCAAGCTACACAGAGACATGTCACACAGACTAGAGTCAAGCTGCACAGTCATGCTAGACAGAATAGAGTCAAGCTGCTGATTTACGTTCCCTCTACCCCACTCTTTCTCCACACTTTCTGGGGGGGGGACTTATCTGTTATTGGATTTAGAAAATTTTTGGTAAATATGGCATGAGGCTCTGTGCACCGACAGGTCATCCCTCGTTTAACATTACTTTCGATGACACGAATCACTCAGACAGTATCCACCGGTAAATAATCTAAACGAGGTTAGTCACAGACTTCTAAGCTGGTGCAGGGTGGTAGTAAGTCCTGTGGTCTATCCCAAATCCATCACAAACCCAAATCTAGTCCAAAGCTGTGGGGTACAAAATGTAACTTACAAAGGGCGACTTTAGAGCTAAAATTATGTGATGGTGTGCTGAACTGCAATGTTAAAGCAAAGGAGTTTTCTGCCGCCACACAATTGTGGCAGCGCCTGAAGGGCCATAAATACAAACTGCACTTCGTACCCTAGATACAGCCAATGACAGGATTTCCAGCCCAAGTCTAGATGATGGAGGGTAGTCCCATCCAACTTTCCATTCCAAGTGCAGATGATCATGAGCTCATCATAAGCCGCAAACAGGCTAAGATCATCCCTGAAAGTCCATGGAAGACAGATGACGACACTCGTTTGTTGGGGCAGTTTGGACAGCACAATAAGCTGCTTGTCATCTGCACACTAGATAAACCGACGTGCTCGAATCTTGGGAGAGATTAGCCACTGTGATTTTTTTCGTATTTGCCTTCAAAGGATTCATGAGTAATTCTGGTCTAATTTCTTTACAATTGCCATTGATATTTCCCCGCGCTTCAGTAAAAAGAACATTCTGTCAAGAGGATTTTTACTAAACCTTAAAATGTTGACGCGTTACTCCATGAAGTTTCCATTACACTTACTTTTAACTGCCGCTTTATTGCATCTTTCGATTGCATTGCATCCGATCCCCACGACTGTCCAGTGCACTCTACCCCCCCTCCCCCACAACTATCACCCGGATAGGAAGATGTTTTCGGTCGTATATATCTGTTTCTCTAAACGAGCTAGAACTTTTGAACTGCCTTTAACTATGGAAAGATATAGTTGTTGTGTATTGAGTACGGCATTAACCAAATGAAAGTCAATTAGTCACCTCCAGCAGGAACACTTTATCAAGCCAGTGATGCGATGATGTTCTGCACTGCGCATATGTGATGACGAGTTATTACACGACCGCTTTTAAGTGAGACGATCAGTACAAGAGAAGTACAAGGTAGAACTATGCCATGGTTGTTATGACAAATGTTTAGATAGTCTATAAAATGGCGTAACCCGTTTTTTCACTTTTTAAAAATTGATCCCAAATTTTACATAGCTACAGCTTGTGAAATGAAGGTAATAAATGTGTAAGTCAAGTTCAGAAATATTTTCAGATAGAAAATACCGCGAGTGACATGTGTTAACCCTTTTCTTAGAAAGGAACAAATTCGTTTTGCGGTGTTATTGCATATGAAAGATAAGTCACAAGCTACATTACAGTTGAGGGAGGTTTTAAATCCACTTTAAGACCAAATTGGGCAAAAATCGTCACTTTAAAAGGCATGTTTAAGTAAATCGTCACTTTAAATCGACTTTAAGACCTAAATGGCCAAAAATCGCTACTTTAGATGGGATATTTAAGTAAACAATCACTTTAAATGCGGTTTAAGACCTAAATGAGCAAAAATCATAACTTAAAATGGGATATCTGAGTAAATTGTCACTTTAAATGGACCTTTATACCTAAAGTGAGAAAATTGTTGATGGTTGATTTGAGATTTTCCACTGTTTTTTTTTGGGGGGGGTGGGGAGGGGGGAGAACGAGGCTGTACTCCTACAGGATATCTCGTTATCATAGAGAAACGTTTGTAAAGAAGTTTATACAACAAAGAAATAGTTATGCAAGACCAAGTAGAAAATCAAAAGAAATCAGAGTGATTTGTTTGATCATCAGACATTATCTTTTCTAGAGTCATTTGGTGTGAATATGTTAACAGAAAAATTATTTTTGGCACAATTATGATTTTATTAACATAATTTACAAAGAAAAGAATCATCGCCCTGTTTACTGCCGTTATGACTAAGGCTATGATTCCGCCATTTAATTTCCTCCTATTTGAACGAAAATTGAGTATCAGAAAACTTTTACAGTTCATTGGAGGTGTTTTCTAATTAAATTTTCTGTCAGATATGGTAGGCATTGTAATCAATATAAAGTAGGTCATGCATTGTTTATAATTGCAATTAAGTCAAATATCATAAATCATAGATATTATTTTATACAGACAGTATTTCCTGTGTTTGCAAGAAAGTTAGTAAAATAATCCGATCTACCAAATATGTTAGATCTGGCAAAAATATATATCAGAAAAAACTCTATTGAGGTCTCACCTGTTGGCGCCTACAAACAAAATGGTTAATAAGTACTTAATTTCTTGCTGAGAATTTTTCTATTCTATTTTTGTCCTGATTAAGTTTCTTTGAAGTGGCCTTACTGATTGGAAAACCAATCTTGATACAATTATTCGTATGTGATATGTGTCATCACACTCTTTCGCTCTCAAATTCATTATGTTGAAAATATCTTAAAATAAATATCCAATTTCTTAACCACATGCGCGACTTTAAATGATCATTCAAGATATGAAATAGTCTCAATGAATTTGATAATTTTTTAAGTCAGGCATTTGTTTTCTTCAAAGTGACTTAAACAATGTAATGATTTGTTTATTGGCATTAACAAAAATATGTCATGGACAGTCTTCAGGGACGTTTAAACAAATCTAGCTGACACCTTGCCACGTCAAGTATCAACTTTGAATGAAGGATGCTTCTACATTTTGAAGAAAATACAGTACTACACAATACCAGCAATACACCTTTCTACCACTTGCCATATTAACTTATTGGAATTAAGAACAGGTGTCATGAATTATTTATAATGAAGAATAAGACAAACAGGGTTATGTTTTGGTTGAAACGTCTTGTGGTAGAGTGTGAGCAATTGACGCAAATAACAATACAAGCAACCTCAGAATGTCCCGCAGTCTGAAAGATCGTATAATAAAGTAATACAGGTGAATTCTTAGAACTACTACAAAATTTTAGTCAGATACAATTAGGTAATGATAACGATACAAATACAAGTTTAGTCCAAATGTTAACATCTAATAGCATGAGTCAGTTTTGGAACGATAGAAATTCACGTTATGCTTGTGTTTGCGCAAGAAGCTCAGAGTGAGTTTCCATTATTCCATGATGTTTTATCCTTTAAATGACCGACAGACAATATATTTTAGGTTAGTCTTTATGGTTCGGATACGCAATTTGTCAAGATCAGTAATTCCATCTTAGTTAACTTATGCGCAAAATTGGCAGTGGATTACAGTTTCTTTGACCATATCAGATGACCACTGGGTGGTATCTGTTTTAACTATAATTTATTCATTATTCTGGTGTTTTTTGTAGAAGTATACGTAAAACGAAAAGGGTGTAACCGCAATAGATTGGCACGGTACTGATTTAATTAATACCGTTGACCGGTATAAAATAGAGCACAGAAAAGGATAATAACTTCATTAATGCTCAACTATTACTTACCACAGTAAGTCTTCAGTTATGTGTAAAAGAATTGTAGGTGTTAGTAAGTATGTTAGTGTTGAACCGACACTACGTGTAGATATGCACATAAAAGTACAAAAATGTTGTGTAAAGTTGTTTTCTTTTTTTTGTGAAACAAGATAATTTATTATACAGCGAAGAAACAACAGAAATAGATGTTTCTCACTTACGAATTACGGCGAGAAATTTATATTTTGTCTAATTTGAATAACAAATACTCAGCTGCAACATTTTGTAAGGTTTATTCATCACTTTCGCCGTGTACCATTTAATTATGAATATAATATTATCTAATACGTTGGATATTTCTACAATGCAGATACACTGCGGATACTTACGGAGAATTTGTTGAGATATGGCTGGATTCCTGAAACTTGTTTGTTTGGTCTTGTTGGTTGCACTGGTGAGTGCGCACGAGGACGAGGACGAGGAAGCGAACGAGGAAGCGACTCCAGCTCCAGCTCCAGTGAAGACTGCTCTTACGAAGACTTACCTGCTGCTATGTAAGCTTCCAATACCACGATTATTGCAGTTATACAGTTGTCTTAAAGTGACGTTTTAAATCAATACAAATCGAATACAGACAATACAAATTAAAATAACTAAACTTCATACGACTGTATTGTGATGGCATTAAATTCTTGAATGGCAATGAATAATAATTCCAACGCAAAAAAACCACAACTTTTCTTGTTCTCATAGGAGGAGGGAAGTACGAATCTGCTAAATTCAGCAATTTGAAATACGCCTGAAAGGATTATGTTGAATCATCATTTTTATGCAATCTTCTATCGTTATTTCACATCTTTCATACAGTTATTTCATTCTTGCTATGCTAAACTTTGGCATTACTGACCTAAGTAACAGTAGAAATTGATATGAATATTGTTTCAAATATTAATCGTATGTGGTAACCATTTTGGTCAGCATTTAAATACGAGTCATATGGTACAAGTACAATGCGATACTTATGGTGCTGTCCGTGTAACGTTTTAAAATGGTAATAATTTGCAGTGACTGTACCGACGCCCGCACTGACTGCATCACCCTCGCTGCGACCAGCACCACCGGTGTCACCGTAACAAAAAGCCAAAAATGCAAAGTGAGTAGTTTTACATGTTCAGGCTGTAATGTTATTCAATACGGCATTCTGGAATGAATAGGAAACAATTTATTAGCTATGCCATTTTAAAGTCAGGGCGGATCTGTTGCCTGTGTGCTTATTCAATTGTGTACTGCGTTCCTCCAAGTCACTTCTGCTCAAACGGAGCACACGTACGTTAGTGTTACTAATTGCAGCGAGCCACATTTCTTGCGTTTATTTTTCAAGCAGAGGTGTACAGGCGAACCCACGTCGTTGGGACCCTGAGACATACACTCAACCGAAAGCGTGAAAGAGACAACAGCACCTACCATATTTGTATTTTACATTTTTTCAATAATTATTTTTCAGGTTAAAGTTTGCACAGACGGAATTGCGGACTGCCCGGGAGCTAATTTCATGACTCGTGATGCTGACAACAACCGTTGTGTACCGGTCAGTATATTATTTTTTGTTCATCTGTCGTAATTACATATGTAGTAGCTCAACAAAATATTGGGAAAGAATGAAATACTGTGTCATTAGCCAGAAGAAGAGCACAACTCGAAATGCATAGACTTATTCATAGACTTCTTGCTTAGACGCAAATTTCTTTAAATTCACGGCCTAGATATAAATCTACTATCGTTAATATTATTTTGGATACTTTGCAGCACCAGATAATTAAATTACTATTAATTGTTTAATGTCCCCCAACAATTGATTTTTAACTGAAAATCAAGCTGGGATTTTTGAAACACTATTGAAATAAAATTGATAGAAATTTAATGATCCGAGGAGCAGTTATACATTTGGTCAAATTAGACATTGGTTACAATAAAAATAGGTCCAGATAGACCTGAGCTCATTTGGTATTGTCAAAAATCTAAGGCAATGTTGGTTCCAATATCACAGGGATAAAAATAAAATGTCTAGGATCAAATCCAAAATTCGTGACCTGTGGAAAAACCCCCACAAATATGGCTGTCGACGACAATGACGATGACACGGCGGACAATTCATGATTTTATAGGCTCTTTGAACGGCTATTATGCCAAATGAGCCAAAAATATTAATGTAGCATTCAGACCGAAAAAATGGTTTTCAAAGTTACTTTTTCCAATCTGTGTTCTTACCATTCTTTTTGTACTAGAAAACTGGCTGCACTGATGCAACAGTTGATACTGTTTGCGGGCGCTGATGGAACCACCACTAGATGTCACGTAAGTATAAACTAACACTTTTAAACTTTTAAATAGAACAAAATTTCTAAGTTCATCATAGAAAAAAATTGCGAGCACTTTGCTTTAGTTTTTAACGTGGAGGAAAAATAAATCATTGTTATAATATCGTTCATTTCATTTCCAATAATTCTGGAACTCTTCCATTTCAATATTTGAGTAATTGGAATATGCACGCATGCTCCCCCTGTGCAGCAACTAAGTCATTGTAATGAATATTCATGATAGTGCCTTAAGCAATGCAGCTGCAACCCCAGCATCTACCTTCAGTGAGTTACAGGCAGCTGAGATGACCACACGTATATCTGTAGCATTCTTGTAAATAAATAGTTGTGTGCAACCGGATTGTTTGTCTCCTTTCCAATTGGAATAATTTCGCGGTTGGAAACTTCCATTACATTCCCAATGGAAACTTCGTCAATCATAGGATATCTAATTCGTGTTTCTAAGTTAGTTTTGTTTGTTATTGCAATCGACGGCCATTCCTTAAGAATAGGATGAATTAAAGCTAAACAAGAAGCATGGCGAAATACGACAGTAAAGTAATGTCAAATTGAGAGCTATCATTTTAACTAAGGTTTCATAAATATAAATATAACTCAGTTCCATAATGTAAACACATTTCTTGACAGTGAAGGTTATTATGTATCAAGGACACTCATAAACAAACAACAATTTTGCTATTTGCTATTTAAATAAATCATTGCAATAAAGAATTGCGTCATGTTTGTAAGAAAACTGGGTTTGAAAATTTTTGATTTCTACAGAGAACATTACACGTTTTAATTGTGTGCATAAGCTTGTGTAAGGGAGCTCCCATAAGGTATACACCGTGTTAGACTTCTGATACCGGAGGATGAAATTCCTATCACTTTTGTAACAATAGCACATCATAAGCACAACGTGCAATTCTTTTGTTCTCTCTTTTGTTCTCTACGTTTCCAAATTGATAGGAATTTCAGGAGCTGGAATTCCGTGTACTGACAACCGAAAATACACAAGAAATGTAACTGAATACAAAAGGAAATATCTTATGGTCGCCTTCCTGAAAGCTATACCAGAATCTATTTGTCAGGTGGAAATAACTACTCTTCGCGTCCTGTAGATCACTTGATCTTGTTTTTCATATCAATTTTCATTCTCATGTGATGTCTTACAATGATGGTGAGGAGTACCGATGCAACTATGAACTTGGAAAAAACATGTACAGTTAAAAGTTTTAAAAACTTTTTCCAGTAGCTCAGGTTAGATAAAACGGTGATTTTGTATGAAATTAAAGGGTAAGCGCGAAGCTGGCCTACCTGGGGCACGTGTGGGCAGGGTCGCTGCCTCTATCGCTCAGAAAATGCAATAAAAGATACTATTACTTCGTCAATTTTTCCTGTCAAACAATTCGAAACGTACGGTAAAATTATTACGACGTAAAGCGTTTAAATTCTAGGGATAGTCCATCATTTAAGTATTTACATCTACACCAATAAATTAATGAAAGAAGACACTTTCGCATCATTACGTGAATGAATCAGGATGCTGTTATGGCGAAATGGATGAAGCCGGACTCTTTCTCGGGATCAGGCTACAGGGAAGTAAATTTTGACCCCGATACAATTTAAGCTGGATACTCGTCTTGTTGAACAAATAAGTGAAAAACAGATCATGACAAATAGTTCCAAGGTTACGAACTGATCAGCCATGTGAAATTAGTCTTCGTATAAGATACTTTTACCAAATAAAAGTTAGGTCGCGGGTTAACTTAATCTATTCATTTTGACACAAAGAACATTCTACACAATCATTAAAACGTTTTGTAAGCTGGAAGTAAAATAAACCTATTTTGTGAGGATGTCCACGTTTATGGAAACGCAGATTAATTGATAAGTAAATTAAAAAATTGAAAGAAGTGAAAAGTAGTCGTTTCATGTTGTGCTTTTGTCGAGAACACAGGCATCACGTGAGCATCTATTGTTCCGAAGATTCTCTCATTTTCTGTGATGTTCAAGAAACTTGAAAGGAAATAATTACTATTTTGTGCAATACTTTTGCATTATTTCTCAGTATTCTACTGAAATTAAATACTTTGTAACATTGCGCAATTACTTGAATTAAATAAGTTATTCTTTAAATTTAATAATCTGAGTTTTGATTCTGAAAATTTACTTGTGTATTTTTATCTATCTGCCGATGATAATTGCACTTGATAAATCAAATTTCATAATAATAAACAGCTACAAACGGTTAGATTGAGATAAAAAATATGCTCATTTAGCATTTTCAAAAAAGTAAGATAACATAGGTCACAAAATCATATGAATATAAATCAAATGACTAAGATCCAATATGATCTTTGAGAAAAACACAAATATGGCTGCCACACTGAAAATATCGCTGGCATCAATATCATTTTTAGCAGACAAGTAGAGGGTAGGTATGTAGATGCATAAAACTGCCAAATAAGTAGCCTATATCATAAACTACATGTCCAGGAATAAGTTTCAAAGAAAAATGCAAATATGGCTGCCACTTTGAATAATGGTCGTGTTACTGTGGTATTATGTTATATTACGAAAATAAACGTTATAAAACGTTATATGTCTAATTGTCTAATTACTGACTGAATTATGATGTTGCAATCCGAGTACCAATCACATTACGCTGAGAAACAAGGAACAAAATGTATAAACTT
>JBCAUI010290410.1:0-15673 GCA_038406195.1 Haplosyllis anthogorgicola
TGCAACTGTGTTGTCCTCAAAAATGCATCAAACAAAAGTATCATGATATCATTCTTTCAGCTGTGCCATAAGCCCCATGGCTTTCTTGTTTCTTACCCCATTCCAAGAGAGGGTATCGAGCGTATTGCTTCTCAAATGTAGTATTAAATTCTCAACCATCAACTTACCTGAGAACTCACCCAACGTTAGTTTGAGTTATCCCTCAAGTGAGCCACCACCTCATGGTGATAAGATCAGGGGAAGTTCTACATCCCACACGGGGCTGCATGTACATCCTGACTTACTAACATTGGACTGGTACCAATTTTACACCTTGTTCTGATGACGTTGCTTACCCGAGAAGGATAAATAGATGTGGTCACAAACAGTAACGGGAATTGCAACTGAAGCAACATTGAATATTATCTCAAATCTTACAAACCTTTCATTAAATTCACTTTCGGGTTTTTTTTGAAAGAAGTGTGTTGTTGACATTTGTTTAAATCGAAAGGAAATTCTAGTGTGTCTCGCGCACCCGAATGTCTCGAATTCACAAGAGAAACATTGAAATAAATTGTTCAATTACACACAATAGAAGGCATATGAAACTCCTATCATGACTCTCGCGACATTTATTCTCTTTACAGAAAAAGTGTCTACTTTTCTAGTTGCCATATCAACCTTTCTAGAAATTGCATGCTTTCCTCGACTTGTAATTCTCAAGGAAAAATAATGATTTAAGTGCATCTTTTGATGTTTAAATTACAAAATCACAGAGGTAGTAAATCTTTTGATACAAGATCAAACCTAATTAAACCGGTGAAGAATTTACAAAAAGAAATGTGCTTAAAAAACTAAACATATGTTTTGCATAATCAAGTGAATCAACATGTATGTAAATCATATATAATAGAACATGATTATTTTGTATTGATAAATGGTCATTAATTAAAGCTGTTGTCTTGCAATCAATAGATATCAAGTGTGTATACCCGCATACTAAATATGTTATCAAACTTTTATGGCAAACAACCACGATGTTCGTTGCTATGTCTCAATGACGTAGATGCACTCATCACTAATGTATTTATTTACCTTTAACGCATGTATTTTTAAAGAGCAAGTTTTGATAACAAATCCATTCTCTTTGAAATAAATAATACGTTTGGGAGAGTTACGAACCAAAAACTGGAGCATACCCAAAACATTAAAAGGAGAGTCCAGTAGATCACGGCTCAAGAAAAAATTCTACAATGGTTTCCGCCAAAACAAACCCCAGGCCATCCCAACATGGCCATGAAACGCACTGACCGAGATCCAAGTCACCAACTGGCCAAGCCATCTTGAATCTGGATGGTTTCAAAGAGAAAGCTTTCTCATACTGTGCTTTCCTTTTCACAATCCGAAATTCACTTGTTATGTAGACTAATCATAGTGTTACACTTTCAGGGAATGTGTGGAAGCAACACAAGAAGACGTGGAGAGTTTACGAGCGATCGACGACGGAACGTCCACGTCTACCAACGCTCAGGTAAGAAAAAATACGTCTTCATTCTAAATTTGTACACCCGTCATTGTTTAAATTCAAATGTAAATACGTACACACGTGTCTGTACACTGTAGCACTTTACTCATCCTCACAAATGATTAATAAAAATGTATTATCTATGATGTTCTTTCATTCATAATGTTGTCAGCACTTTCTCATCTTTGATTATTTACTATAAATGATATCTGGGACGACTTAGTGATCCAGCTGATGTTTTGTGGTAAAGACCTGGCTCACGTCGCAAGTCATTAACGTCAGTAAACTTGCAATGCCGTTTAGCTCCAACGTTACTGTGTATTTCGTTGTTTCACTTCTCTTCTATTTGGTTTGTGCGGTCAGAAGGCCAACAGATGTAACACATTGTACATTGAGCACAAGAATTCATTTCGATTTTGAAATCAAGTAAATGCTTCATTATTTCTATGCAAGCGAGACATACGATTTGTGAATCTCACACTGTGCTCTGCAGATGTACAGAATGACCCGAGATGTTACATTGTAATTTTGGCATCTAATCTTAAGTATACGTGGAAAGATAAACAATCACATGCTCGTACATTTATTCAAAATGGAAATTTATTTGAAGTTTCGAGACATTCACTTCTCTTCTATTTGGTACTTGTGTAGTCAAAAGATAAGTTGTGTACTATATGTGTAGCACTGCGACTCAACGGAGTTCAACAGATTTGAATTTTCGTCCTTGAAATGACGAGAAGGTCATGGGAGGAGGCGATGGTCAATTTAGATTGTTGACGATTCAATAGATTCTTTACCTGCAGCTTGATGCAGTTTCAACAAGACCTTGTAGACCAGCCTCCGAGACCATACTTGAACAAGAAGAAAAAGGTGATGCCATACTCCATTAAAGAATAACACACATTGTGCAATGCTTTTCAGAGAGAATGATAGCCTACAGCAAGTTACAGGGAAAGTCAATTGAACAGGGAATGTTCTTGGAGAATAGTGCTGAATAGCAAGGTCATACATCACATGAGAGTTTAGATGGAGAAAAGTGTATTAATCGTTTATAATCATTTGTTTCCTCACCGGAGACTAGTCTTTCATTGGGCATTGCTTATCATTACAGATTGGCTTGGCTGTACATTATATTTTTGATACGAAAGGAATATTCATAACACGTGGAAGGGAATTACGAATTATTGACAGCAACGATTCGTCCTTTTTAGTGGACGTTACAAAAAGATACATTGTCGTTGATAAGGAATGAGTTGGAAAGTAAATGTAGCCGTTTATTTTTAAACAAGCATATTTAGCATCTAATATTGGCAATTCCGATGTCCCAGATTGTTCATACTCCAGCCACATTGCTTAGGAACTGATCACAGTACCTTTGTGCCAACACACACCTCGATCCATATGGTGCCTATCCATGGGCAGAAGACACGGCTGCAGGCCATAGCACTGCGGACAGATTGTACACTGTTATCCACTGATAACTGCCCAGGACCCGAACAAGAAAATCCAGATAGGTCCGAAATACTTTAAGTGGACACATAGGAAAGGGATCAAGTTTCTGTGAGAATTAGTTGGCAGTCTGCTAATTGTATGCTCCCAATTCGGCAGAAAAAGCTGAATAATACGGCATACAAGTGACAATTACATATGATAAATTACTCTCCTTTTGAAACCCATGGGCAAATTTACCCCAACTTCAAAACAGAGAGGACCAGTTGCCCCAGAAAATGGACTTCAGTCCCACGAAAAAGTGTTTAAAATGGAGTTGAGAATTCAAGAGCGTTAATGAGTACACGGTTGTATTTTCACGTGTTGTATTGAATTCTTGACGCTTATCATTTGTTCCCCATGGGAAGGTTATTTCAAAACAGCGATTTACGCATTAATATATATATTTTAAGTATTGCCTTCTCGTTTGCATTGATTGGCCACTCGAGTTCATCTTTCGAAGACATATTGTTTTTCATTTGGAGAACAGAGTAAAAAGCTTTTTAAAGGTCAAACTATGGAGGTGACATGAAGCGGGTGCCTCCCATCGGAATAAATGATCGGGATCTTGGACAAAATCTATTGAAATTGTTAACATGTGTCTGGACTAGACAATAAACCTCATATCTAACCAAAACATGATCACTGAAGCAGCAGTTTCTTTAATTAAATTTAAATAGAGAAAATTAAATTTAAATATAGAGAATCTCTGAAGAAATAGATTTTTCCTAGAAGGTAATCTCGGCAATTTACAGTCGTCAAATGTCAATTGTCAAAATTCTGTCAGTTGTGATGAGTTACGTTTGTTGACTGACGATCAACTCATTAAAAACTATAGAATCAAGTCAGATTGATACTTTTATTTCCACCGTTGTACTGGTCAAGATGACCAGTAACTTTACTTAGTACTGTCAAAACAAAAGAACTGGTTGCTCTGGAAAATTGCCTTGGAAACAGATTGACCTGTCAAACTGTCATGTCGTGAAGACCACAAAATACTAGGTCAAACCAAAGGTTAATGTGAGAATAAATTTCCTTTGGCGTATCACTGACACGTCGCACTTTAGCCAGATTGAATACAGAGATGGATCCAATTGTCGGTATTTCGATGATTTAAATGTTACAATATTTTACATTTCGCCTTTAATTGTCATTTCAAAAGCACACAGTCGACAATTACAGATTGTCACATTTTACCGAAAAAATTAACCTCTTCTGTAACGGTACATCAACATATTCGCTTGCACTGTGTAATTCAAAGTTAGCACATTTTTGTACGTAAGAGAACAAACCAGTGGCTTATTGCGCGAATAGTTAGCAGCCAAAAGGTCTGAAACTGGTAAGAGAGCTTTGCAGATGTACAGCAGTCATTAAATAAATAATAAATTTACTTCTTCCTTATTCGAAAAATGTATGTAAAAATACTCGGTTATTCCTACTCTTGAACCAACCATGGAATCAAAATATTTGCTTTGGCAAAATCCCGATGGACTCAATTTTCTTCAATTTTTTCTTCATTTATGAAAGTGGTGAAATGTAGAAATGCTTTCATATCGCCCCTGTCAGAAACAGTGACAGGTAATTGATGTTAGTGGAACGGATTAAAGACGTGAAATAAAAGCCTTTTGCTTTTGTGCTTGATATTGAATGTGAGTAATACTTCCTCGTGTAATTGTTCTCATACACGAATGTATTGTGTTCAAAGGCTACAAATATAATTTGGCTGTAAAATAAAGACAAATTTGGTCAAATGAGTTTAATGTGTGTATTAAACAGAGTCTAGTGATTTTACACGCATTACAAGTTAAGATTACGAATAAGTTTTTAGCTCATTTGGCATAATTGCCAAAGAGCCTATAGAATCATGAATTGTCCGTCGTCCGTCATTGTCATCATTGTCACTGTCGTTGTCCAGCGTCATTTTTGTTGTTGTCGTCTGTGCACAGCTGCCCTGAGCACACTACTGATCATAGAGACTTCATATCTTACACACACATGTACCTATGTCCTATCTCAAAGCCTAGCAAAAATTATGTTGCTGTGACCATTATTCTCAAATTGGCAGCCATATTTGTTTTTTCTTTAAACCTTTCTCCTGGAGATGCAGTTGATGATACAAACTTCATATTTGGCAGCTTTATGCATCTATATACCTCTTTATTTCCTGTAAAAATTATATTGATGCCACCTATATTTTCAGTTTGGCAGCCATATTTATGGGGTTTTTGTAGGTCACTTATTTGGGATTTGATTTGATATTGCCAAATGAGCTGAGGTCCATCTGGACCTATTTTTTTCTGCATGTTTCAAAAGAGCGTTTTGAAAACCAATGGACGTCTTTTTAAAAACAGTACGCCTACAGTAACGACGAAGGCGACTAGTTTACAGTGTCGTGCACCAAGTACTTGTATAATTTCAATAGCCTGCATGTTTCTTTTATCAAGTGAGTAATCACAGGCTATGGCCACAAAATTAAATTGGATCTGTAAATTTCAAAACGATCTCGGTGTTTGTAGGCAAGCCTTCAATAGTAAGAAAGTCTACGATCACGCGACAATTATCGATTAGTTCATTTAAGTATTGTTGGTGCATCCTGTACCCAACGATTAAGCGTCTTTGTTAACATCCTACTTCAGCCTTTAATACTCTTTTGAAAAAAATTGCACGTCTGTAAATGGACACATGACGTGCATGTGAGGACTGCTTGGTTGGTAGTAAATAACAGATTCTATGGATTTAACTCGAGTCATTTGGCTGGTCCAGTACAAACCCATATTCAGCGCAGACTTTTCGCATAAATACCAACTGATGTGGAGAAATTGAAAATTCAGATTTGTTTGTAAAGGCACACACTGCACGTATATTTTGAGAGGAATAGCACATGCGTGTATCCCAAAAAAAATGCCACACAATAAGAATATTAAAAGCACGGACAGTTCACTTGAAATTATTATAGTTTCATATCAATTGTTCAAACGTTGGCACTTGGCAAATAGGTAGACAGGTTTACCCAGAATAAATTGGACAAATAACCTGCGTAAAATGAGTAAAAGAGTTTTTGCCAAAGGTATTCTGTTATCGTTTGGAATGATGCAGATAGAATCTGCAGCTGATTCAGTAGATAGAATCTGCAGCTTATTCAGTTTTCGCTTTTTGAATAATCTCTGAGATTACTATCTATGTTGACCCATGTCCAAAAGTTTCAAGCAGCACTATGTCATTAGTATAAATAATTTAACTAAGAGACTTGCAGTGGACGGACAAACTATCTTTTCCAACAGTCACATATGTCAAATGCAAAGGACAAACAAAAATTGGACGTACGTAACTTGTTTACGACCGTATATGGAAACTAATCCATGTATCCATCAAGATAGTTTTGTCAGGACTCCCAGGGAATGGCGCAAGTTACTCATAAATTGATTGCATTTATTCAAAAAAGCTCTTAGCGTTGTCATTTATTATGATGTCGAATATATTAATTTTCGTCAAATATCTAGCTAAATTGTGAGTTTCTTACTACGACGTAGTAATACCGCATCACCGTTCTCTTTGGCTGCAAGTTTCTGTGGTGATTTGGCAGGGTGGTCACCTTGAAAGGGCGCTGGACACTGCTTGAAGCTTTGCAACGGATCACTAAAGTTTGACTAGACTGAGTCCAGTCTGGAACTAAATTAGAGCGCGGCTTATTTTCGATGCACATGTTCAAGTCCAAATCTGTGGTACAATGGCCACAACAAAGTGGTTACATGCGTGTCCTAGAAACTGGAATGGATCTACTTAAATATTTTAAAAGTCTCACGCTTACTTTGCGAGTACACCGAAATCCCAATACCGACCATGTACTATTTATTAGCGTGCACTCCTAAAATGCACATATATCCTATTGGCAAATATATTGGCGGCCATAATAGCTTCAAAATTGATTGATCTGAGACGTATTCCCGCCTCTCTTACGGGGAGTCCATGGTGGAGAAGTAAAGAGTCCACTGACATTATTTAGATTGATTATTCCGTCGATGAATACTTGAAATGCTTTCAAAAAGTCCACACGGGTCGTATCATGCAATATTGCTGCCGTCTAATGTTATTTGAAGTGTAATACAAATTGCCCTCTGGGCCATAGTAGTAATTCCATTTACAGAAATCATTCTGTTTATTTCTCCCGGTGAAGGAAATCTAGTTTTCTTGAGACTTTACACTCACGTGTGTAAAAGCGCATGATGATGGTTGTCTATCGAAAATGCAAAAACTTGCAGATGGGATATACGATGCTGCAAAGAGTTGTCTAACCGTTGACAGAAATATAACACTTTGTTAACAGCAAAGTCCATTTAAATCAAAAATACTTTAACGGAACAATTCATAGGATTCATTACACCGTTTATTCTAACATTTAGAAATTTTGCACTAGTATCCAATGCGGAGTCAAGAGCCAATTTTGTAATAGGTTTGTGCGGGATTCAAAGATGTACACTTTGCTTCTCATCTACCGTGAGCTTTGATTTGATTTCAAACTAGAAAAAAAACTTCACTTATATTACAATGTAAATTATGTGTCAATTCCCGGAAAATAATAAGTACATATTTGACAGGCAGTTTGTCGTGTACATGTATACATTTTGATATTTACTATACATATATTGCTTATTAAATGCTATATCTCTTCTGCACTGCAACACACATATAACCTTTTACCTTTCACTCTTTGTCTGCAGGGTAGAGCTATAGAAATAGAGAAGGTACGTCAACTAACCACGTCCGTCTTGCAGCCTTTTTGTGTCTGACTGTTTAGAACTAGAATTTTTATTTTCACAGCATGCGTTAAACCTTTAAACCAATTGCATGTCAATTTTAGTACACATTCATAATTGAATTTCGAATTTTGTTTCGAAGTGAGACTGATAGTTCATATGAAATAGTTTAAGACAATGTTATAGTCTGTGATGTGTGTTTCAAGGTGCAACATTGGCATCTTCAACATCGCATTGATAGCAAGCCGTGTATTCCTAAATGTCCTTTTCCGCCAGTTCAGCCCAATAAGTTTTGTACCTGCATTTCTGATCTAATATTTTAATTAGACTCGCATCCTTTTCTTTTTAAAAAGATTGTCAAGAAACAGTTGGCATTTGCGACATAGTCGCAATATTATTTGTAGACAGAAAAGCATGATTTCTTTTTGGTTTACATGCATGGTAATATGAACTTAGGAGTAATTTTAAAACACGATTTTTTGCAACTTCATGTCACAATTTTATCCTCGGCATATTCTGCGATTATTTATCATGAATAATTTGTGTTGACCGTGACTTCTGCATGGAATTCGATAATAACATTCGGTTGTTCAACTTGACTAGTGAAAGAAATCAAGGGGAAAAATTCGCATATATGGACTGGGCTATTCCAGGAATATCACAGTCTTATTCTGCTTCTTCAGTCTCAGGGCACTAAATTTCTAAAATTATTTGACAAATTAATGTGCCGACAAATACTTTTGAGGTTAAAATTCACTTTTTTCTATTGCAGCAAATAAAGGCAGCAGAACGATACGAAAAGCGCATTGAATTTCACCTGGCCAGGGTAAGTGTCTCTTGATTTGTTGTTTTACGCTTAAATCATCGCTTCAGTCTTTTCTTAGCCGCAACTCATTTTTGACGGACTCGTGTCTTTGAAGAAAAGTTCCAAGAAATTGTAACAGTTAAAGAAGACGCAATACATTTGTGTAATTATCACCATTTGTTAGAATCAAGAATAAGACGCATACAATCTTACTTGTTTTTTTACAAAACCGAGATGAAAATAAACTTTTTTGAGCATATGAATTCTCCATAAATTGAAAGCAATGTTTTACGAGGCGAGAAGTGCGCTTTGAGATCTGTAATGGAATTGAGCATTCAGAAAATGTTGAGGCAAAGTAGATTTAATTTAAGTTGAATTAACGGTGGGGTTTCCTAAAAAAATAATTCTCGCTTGAGAACGTTAAGTAATTATTTATCTTTCTAAAGTAAACTTGATAATTCAAAGTAATGTTTAAAAACTTGAAAGTGAAATAAATACCAGAAGTCAAACATGCACGCATACATGTGCGTGCACGCACGCACACACATACACAGTGAACACATATCCTGAATAAATGTACCTTACGGCATTTATGAATTTATTTGATCTAATAATACAGAAAAATTACAACGTAGCCTGACGCACTAAAGTACACCTCGGTGTTGGGGTAATATTCGTAAATTACACCCTGAAACCAGTGATTTTACCGTGTTATTTGCCAGTGTATTTATGGAATAGGCTACACACAAAGTGTCTGAATGTGCCCATCAAGTTTTACACACATTTGGAGACGAAATTAGATGTTGTGTCATGTAATGGACCTCGGTGAAATCAGAGAACCTTCTGTAAAGTACTGACAAGTAGGATTTACAGCCAGAAAGGACCAAATGTATTAGTTCAGTGAATGGAAAGTCCTTATATGGTATCAGTGCAGATTATAGCCAATATTATATTAAAAGGAAAAAGAGAAGAGACGGAATTTAAAAGAAAATCGTGAAATTCACTGGAAGTATTGTATGTTCATGAAAGAAATGCCTCACAGAGTGAGACATTCTGCACACTAAAAGTACAAACAGTATGAACCCTTCAAAATGCCAAAGGACATTTCCATTTTGAAGTGAGAAAATGTTATTTTTATCAAACAGCACAAATTAACCTCGCCACTAATTGCGGCCATTTAGTGCAGCACTTGCAAGAAATGAATTATGTTTTTGTTTATTCGCAACCCGAGTTCAAATCACTTGTCGGAACAAAACAACATAATTCCTTAAGTGGAATTTGGCCATAAATAAATGCTTGTTTATTACATAGTTTAATTTGCAACAGTTTGCAATTCACAGCCTTGTTTTCCTGTCATTAATTGGTGCCATTTGCCTTTGTAGGTTGAAGAATTAGAAGAGAATTACATTCTGCACACACAGCTTCGTGAAGGTAATTATTTACGTGACATTCCCCTACTTTGTGTAAAGTCCATGTCCACCTTTCCACTTTGAATGTAACTGAACTGAGATCTCTTGTTCAAGTTTCACTTCTTTGACAAAGGGACAGAGTATCCGTGATCTTACCGGAATCACAAAGCAAAACCAATACTTATTTTCCAAAAATTGACAAGCTCCTCCGGTACATACGCACGCACGCACACACCGTAACAGACTGAAATAAAGAAATAAAGTGGAACTTCCTTTGGACGGAACTTCTTTTGCACGACCAACCTCCCTTTGCAAGACCATCAGACTTTAAATGTAACACATTAAATGACACAGAAAAGAATCCTCCTTTGCAAGACCACCACCCCATTAACAACCACTTTTCTTTCAAAATTTGGATTGTCGCCCAAAGAAAGGTCTACTGTACACAGGGGCGCACTGATAACTAAATATTACGAACTTGTTTTCAAAGATCAGCATTTCCAACCATATTTGGTCAGAAAAGTATCTCATTTGTGAACATGAAGCCTTCGCTTTAAACGTCCTCTTGACGCACCGTAGTGTTGGAGAGAGTCCCAATCACGGTTAAAGCTTCTATTAATCTGCCTAAAAGCCTGGCTGTTCCCATCTTGTACGGATTGCCTTTCTCTCCTCTAAACAAGCTGTAATTAATGTCCATTAACAGCCCTGTGTATTGACATAGCTGATTAGCTTCCATGGCTTTCCTAAAGTGATTATTACCCAGTGAGTGTATTTCCAGTGCAGGCGATGAACTTGTAACCGAATGGTAAAATCCTGAGAACAATAAGCACACTTGAAGCGAGGGAATTCACTGCTGACATTAGATTCTAATCGTATTGTGAAAGAGATTAGTGAAACATAAGTGATGTTCCAAATGTGGATATTCGAAGTTAACGGTTAATGTAAAAATTGGCTGAAACTGAGTTTAATTCCCCTGTTCCACTTTGTTCATGCGATGTACCAGGCCCAGTTTCTTTACTGCGGTTAGCATACCTTTTTCCTTCCCATTTGAATTTCAGTCGAACTGCTTGATGTGTATGATACAAATGATACACGTTCCTGTGCTCTGTATTTGTGTATTACCTAAAATGTAGCTGCTCATCAATCTCCGGTTGACACCCAGGTTTTAATTTTTGTAATGGTATGCGCTTATATTCCAAAAAGTAATAGGTCAGGATGACCTAAATATCATATTTTGTGTCAAAGGAGCTCAGGTCTACATGGACCTAACATTGTCGAGGCTACAGACGAAGGTTGGCAGCGGTACGTTTGCTTGGTTAATTACGAAACAAATTGCCGTAATGGAGGCACAGGAAAGAATACCTTGAAATAGAAACGTTAATTGAATTGGTACAAATTGCAGTTGATAAGAATGAAGAGGAATTGCTCTCTGTTTCCTGTGCAAAACATGTAACAATGTCAGCTTCGTGAAAAATAACAATTATTTTGGAGACAAAACAGCGTAATGTCGGATATCCGGCACAACTTTTTTTTTTGATTATGTATTCTTAATGAAAGTTCCGAAATTGTGTTACGCGAGGGTTGGCATTTATGAAATTGTGAAAACATAGCAGTTGGTTTAATAATTTTGTCACAAAATAAGTAGTTTTTTACGAAAGGCCTTTGGTTTAACTAAATTTTTTATCAAAGCCGTAATAAAACCAATTTCAAATTTCCATGAAATGGAATGAATGACTTTCTGTTGAACTTTTATCATGGTTGTACTATTGTCTGTTAGACCGAACAAACCAAACTTTCCGTCTTAAAATTCAATTAAACAGCGCAGCTTAGTGATAATTGCCAGTAGACGTTAAGAGACATTGACTTATGTTAAAAGGAAAATCTGAGAGTAAGATTTATTGAAGCTGTAACGTAAACGGACAAGTGACTTAAATTCACATCCGTTGCCTGCGTGTGGTGGAGAACTGCCTTGTGTTAACAGTCCCAAATATAACTTAGTGGTAATTAATTTTGTGAGTTAATTATGTGGTACTGTTTTAAGGAACAGAAATTTTCTGGCCAGATAAAAAATTGAAAATTGAATGGTAACTGGATTTGACTTTTTTCCAAGAGATACAGAACAAAAGTGTTGTAATGATGAAATTCTGTTTTATCAAACCTGGAATAGTTTCCGTTTTTGCACGTAAAAACCTTATTCAAGAATAAATGGACATTTGACGAGATGCTTTGCTTTGTGTACTTAACAGTAATGATGACTACGTTTTGGAGACAAATTAAGTAACATAGCCACGTTAAATGTACTAATTACCTTACCATTGTTATGTATTATTTGTTTCTAACAAAACTCATTGCCTTTTGTAATCATCCGTTATGTATTTCTGTTTTAGGAGTGAGAACGATGGCCAAAGCTTATGTAAATACACCGACGAACCACCAGAAAGAGTCCCTCACAAATGTCAAATGTGGATACAAGGAATGCACGCAGGTACGTCCAGTTACGCATATTGGAAAAAGTGCCCGTGTGACATATTAATTGCTGTCTGAACAGCAGTTAAGTGTTGAGGCTCATGTAATTTTAAGGAAGTTTAACACTTCCTCTGCATATATTTTGTGTCTGAAAACGCACACAAAAATGTGTCTAAAAGTGCATATCCAAACACACATGCACACAGGTGTGTAATGTGGAAGCAGCATTTAGACTTCGACTGTACATGTTGCAATGAAATCAGCAATTCCCTGCCAACTGTTCGCGCCCATCTTTAGCTTTGCTTGAAGGGAATGGAAGTGTAACCCCCCCCCCCGTTTGCCCCCACCATCTCATTATTGAATTTGACGATAGCAGCGGTAGAAAACAATATCTGCCTTCTTTTTTTTTTTAATGTTGGTTCGAAAATATTTTTAAATGGCCCTGTGGTATCAATACATTTCATTTCTCCATCATAGATTCAAAGCACAATGATAACCCAGAAAAGGTATTATTGAAAAGTGGCATTTACTATAATCAGTCAAACAAGGTGGAACTTTAATCACACGCGGAGTATTGAACCCTTGGGTGATGTACTTCATACATATTTCACCTAGTTATGTTTTTATTCACAAAACAACTTTATCCGCCACAAATTGAACTAATTTTCCTCCCATTTTAAACATTTATCACATTTAATCATCTCTTCAATCATTCGGATATTGAGACCCCACAGCGAGATTATGTATCGCAGGATGAATGCAAATTTCCATCATCAATTTATCATTGATATTGATGAATTCATTCTGTGAAAAAATTTTTGGACAAGGAAAAGGTGCTTAGGTGCAAAAGTGGCAATTATGGATTAATAAATAAATGTGTGTTGTTGGTTTTGGCCATTATTTCAGGTAGCTATATTTATTCACGATTAAAAATGTCTACCAGTGGCAATTACGCAATTAAAAAAAACTCAAATAAGACATTGTCTTTCGAATGAAGTGCGCAAAACTAAGTGGTCTTCAGTCGAAAAACTTATGGTCATCTGAGATGGTGGTACATAATTACGTCAAAAAATACAACCTTACCATGACACATTAGGCTAGAAACAGTGTTGTCACATGTATTCGAATGACAATAAGCAATTATAAATAATTGCCAACTCGGTTTATTCTTAGCTAAGTTATGAATAAACCCCAATTTAAACTTTTGACCTTGACATTGACCTAGTAACTCGTCTGATAGAATACTGAGGAAACCAATCCGATAAACGAATTAAAACGTCAAATTTTTACATAAATCTGCAATAACTGATTATCAACTAAACTACGCAGTAAACGAAATGCCACCAAATAAAGTGAAATGCGGAATTAAACGCCGGGAATGAAAACAATGAGGACAAATAGATTGTTTGTCGTATCTGCTGCCATGTCCTAAAACAGGCCAGTAATTGATGATACAGATGTGAACGTACAAACGTAGTTTTTTACAAAACCGTATCTCACACTTGTCATTTAAATTGCCGTAAATTCTCGCTTATTTGTGCAACAAATGTTTGTGTATTTCTCTGACAGTTTAATGTTCTCGCTTTTATTTCTATTTATTTTGCTCCTTATTGCCTGAGGCAGTTGCTGTCATGTTATCCATCGATTGATACATTCACACTTTCACAAATTATTAAGTGTTATTTCATTTATACATAAATAACATTTAGGCTTTGAAACTATCTTAAATTAATTTGTACTCCCGAGAAATTTTCTTCCAAGATTTTGTATGCATCCTGACATTAAGAAAAATATTTTGGAAGCACAGCAAAAAGGAAACATTCAAAGTGAAATTAAAGTGCATGAAAATCATATAATCCTATGACTCAACAATTATGAGAAACATTTTAGTCTTTAATCCAAGTATACAAATAGCCTTACGCCGACTTAGATAACATTCTCACAACCGAGTAACATTGCGTCATACTGAGTAACACCAAATCAAATGACAAAATCCACAGAGATCGCAATTTCCAAGACCGTTTGTTTGGTCTTCTCTTCTCTTTGTTTCTTTACCTGTTCTAAAAAATGCTAATCGTATTTTGTACATTTGCAGACGTTGTGTGCGATAGAAGCGCAGTTAGAAAATATGCTCGGGACATTCCAGTGTCAAATGAGAGGTAAGATTTCTTCTCTTTTCCGTAAGGCTGCGAAAAATACTCGGGTAACGGAGTGTTAAATCAAAACAGTGTCTAATGTGTAGTTTGCGAATAGTTCGTCGATGGCCGGGCCCACTAGAAAGCAAACTAGTTTCGCAGTGCTATGAATATATTTCATAAAACTGAATGTTATCCAGTCTTTTTCACAACGAAAGTGTTTGCTAAAACGATCATTTCTGCACCAAACATGTTTTAAACGATGTGGATAAATGAGTTTCAAAACAAGATAATTATCACACATTGTGCCCAGTAATGTAATACGCTGAATAAAAATTACATAAATTAGAGATGATACTACAAGGCATAACATCATTAGCAATCGTTCTATTTATTATTATTGCACCAGTTTTGTAATTGTGTGATCAGATCGTATTGGGTGTGAAGAAACGTGGGACGATACACCGGAAACAACAACTTGTCGCTCGTTTTCACTAGCCTTGCCCCACTAAATATCCGACAAGTTTCGTTTATACTTTGTTGCTCGCGCCTTTTTAGCTTTTTGTAACATTAAAGAGACTTTATATAGATACTCTTTTTACGATCCTTTAATTGCTTAAATGTAATACAAAACATTCTATGTGTGAACTATTCAACTGTTCTAATCATTCAAGCAATTAAAAATCAAACGAAGAATTTGTATGCGAGAAAAATGTAAACAAAGTGTTAAGATGCTCAATGGAACAAGTCTATTCTCATGAATTTAAACTTTCCAAAAAAGAGAGAGAGAGAGAGAGAGAGAGAGAGAGAGAGAGAGAGAGAGAGAAGATTATGACACATTCACAAAAGTGTAAACATAGAGTTTTGTATGGCCAAATCTGGTGCTTACCATTTCTTTTTACAATAGAGCTTTACTTTTTAAAAAAAAAACGTTCTGGCGATTCTTCGCGAAATGTTACAGGAATATTATACGAACTTTCTATTACATTACATAAGAATATTTATTTAGTTATGTGAGGGTTTAAGTGGTGCTAATGTTATGTGAGTAAAATGGTTTACTCACAATTGAACTAAAGTTGAATCCAGCTAATAATTAAAGTTTCTTTATTCTG
>JBCAUI010290521.1:0-15673 GCA_038406195.1 Haplosyllis anthogorgicola
TGAGGTTCGGGGATGGACCCCCCCTGTCAGGAACGTGACAGTTTCGGTCCTTAAATTTGTTAGTATAATGATGATAATTAAAATATCACTTGACTGGTTTGTAAGAAAAGATTTAATGAGAGCAGAGGATGAAATGTCTAGTTTGTAAAAAAATTAATCAGAACAGAGGATAAAATTTCTGGTTGAGCCTCTTCATTTTGAAAACGATAGGCGCTTTTGTCCGAGTCAAAGGCACACCACGGAATTCCATTGACGTAAAATGAAATCAATTTCAGTACACGGAATTCGTATCAGAAGTTTAACAAGAGCGCATCAAAAGCACAACGTGAAATTCTTTGTTCACGTTTCCTTTCCAAATGATACGATTTCTGCATACTGGAGCTGTAGAATATCTGTGTTATTGCCCTTGTGAAATGCTTCATAACAGGAAAATCTAATGTTCACAAAATGAAATACAAATGCTGAGCTTATTATTTTTTTCAGGATGTATCTACTGGGGATGCTATTCAGGATCCGCCATATGCCTCCTTACCGAATCATTACAACCACAGTACAACATCCACAAAGGGATTGTACGAATTCTGGTCCCTTCCTGTCACAACATACGGAAACCACAGGTGAGACGATTTTCCCTGTTAGATATCTATTTTAATACGGATAATCTGATGCAGAATTTTTTCAAAACGAAATTTAGAAAACATTTGGTTTGTCATATTAAGAATCCGAAGGATTTGTTTTAAATTTCACTCCCAAATTTCACCTCATCTTGTTTACTAAAGTTGATTTTATTGCTTTAGGCTTGTAACACAAGGGCAAATGATTCGTCAACCGAGTATGCAGCAGTTAAGGGCACCTGTCCCTTTTTCTTCCCTCAACAATCTGAGATCATTACCCACGGTCAACTATCGGTATCAGCCATATTACTACATTCATCAGTCACATGTGAGTTAACTGAAACACATTCAACGATTGTGTCAATACGGATTTACCTTGCTGAATTAAGTTTAAAATAAGTGAAGTTCAACATAAATTTAACTTATTTTATTGATGGAAGTCACTGGGCCACTGGTATCACTGTTTCGGACTTGGGTGGAATGATTAAATTTTCTTTTTTTGTTTGACAGAGATAAAATACATGTATTATTTTTTCTTAAAATAAGTGTACTCATGAGGACTTAAAAGGCAATGCAAATTAGGGGATGTCAACTGTGTAATAAGTCAATATCAAGCGACAATTTTTCATTTTTTCATTTTAGTTTCTCCCAGGATTAAAGCAGCACAGCAATCCATATCACAGGCAGATAGACAACACTCCTTCTACAACTGAAGACTTCAGAACGAGCAGAAATGAGAGACCCTGGTGTACCCTCGCGGTATCTGGAGTTCTCATCACATTGACCATCTTAATTGTCATTGGAATCATTGTTCTTACTCAGTGTAAGTTGCATTATTCACTTTTGGGAAACTAATTTCAGAAAATTTGACAAAAATTACCATTTATGATGTTTCGGCCAGAAGCGAATACCTATAATATATATCCATTGAATCAGAGTGTTGATGGTGCTGCTCCCCTAACGTTAACGGGCACTAGGGGAACTGTTGTCCATTGGTCTGCTATTGGAGTTCAACCTGTCATCACAGTAAATTCACCTCATGATGGCGTCATGACTTTATTCTTAAGGTTTTATTTGTATTCGACTGAATGGTGTCTTATGTTGTGACAAGATATTTATCATCACATAAAATCAGCATTCAGGAGTACATCATAGATTTATGCAAGGAGAAGAAAAAAGTTGAAGTTGAAGTTCCATTATTTTTGCCAAAAAACACGTTTGACAAAATATGTATTCCCTATCAGATGCCCTTATTGACACCAGACGGGGATGCATTCTGACTAAGTTTTCAATACAGCTGTACCTTAATTAGCTTTTGCTATCAACTGATGATAGTTTTCAACACAGATTGTAAATGTTCAGCAATGTTGATTGTAATTGGAGCACAATACATCTCACACCTTTCAGCCACACAGTGTTTGGGGCTGCAGGGCAGCTATAAAAGCATTTCCACAGTCAAATTCAGTCATTTCTGTTCTGTCTCTCCATGAGTCGAGTTCACCTCAGGCATGCAGTGCACTGTCCATGTCCACAATAGAAATGACCCATTTTGCTCTGACCTCTGCCAACTTACAATGAGCTGAAATACGACCTTTTTACCCTTATGTTGCAGGAGGGCAGCTTTAAATTATCTTTAACGCAGCCAATTGAGGTGAAACAACAGCGCATCAAAAGCACAACGAGAAATTCTTCCGTTCTCTCCTTTGTTCTCTTCGTTTCCAAAATGATTTCCAAAAATAGTATTGTACTATTTTTCGTAAAACATCTAATTGGTATTTTAGAAGCTACTAATTCTGGAATTCATTACTCGGGTTAGTTATTTACTAAACACATAGTAAATTCTCCTGGCTAGTAAACTGGAAATATCAAAATTGTTACATGTTTTGCAGTTTACTGATAAAGAAAAGAAGATAATAAAGAGATGGTGCTGTCCAGATGCGGAGGGAGAAATGCCATTCAGCAACAATAGACATTTCATACTAAATTTCTATTGTTCCAAAAGTGACTTCTAAATCTGCGCGGATTACAGAAGAAATGCCCAGTGAAAAATACACACATCAATTTATTTATTTATTTATTGTGGTGCATCACTAGTCCGTTCCAAAAACATTGACTGCTAAGTATTTTAATTTTGATCGATTAGTTTTAATAAAGTTGAACCTCAAAAAACCCCAAAAAACCCCAATATTTAAAAATTTAATTTTGAGCGTTATTTTATAAAATTATTACGATGCAAAATAAAGTAAGGTTTGAAATACACTGTTACTAAAGTGACGTCTATTGTAATTTCATAAAGTGTTTAAAACGGACAGTTTCACTCATTATTTTCCTCATATAAAATTCAATTCTAGATTAAATTATCCATCCATAAGTTATTATCTCGAAAAACCGATGCAATCTTTAGAGTTTAGAGAGAATGTTTGGCTTGATCGAAGCCTATACTGTAATGAAGTCAAAACATTTACTAAACACAATGGAATTAAATACAAATTAAATTTTTCAATTGACTGTCAAGTGCGACGTGAATGAGCAACATGTGCAGAAAAGTGTATATTGTATTGAAGGGTCCGTACTGTACATGGTGTAGAGTGAAGTGTTTCAAATCAATATCACAAAGCATGAAAATCCTGTCAGTTTAAAAAGAATAAAATTTCATCTAAAAGCACTGTGTGGAATTCTTTTCTTGTCAAACGTTCCCGAATTAATAGAAATAATATGAGTAGCATAGGCATACGAATCATTGAAATAAATATTTTATTATTGCGCGCACACACACACACACACACACACACACACACACACGCACACACACACACACACACACACACACACACATACACACACACGACAACAACCAAAATATTACATGTATGCTTGTTTTACATGTAATAGTTTAAATAGCGGTACCTGTAATAAAAATACTTTACAATAAACAGTAAAATACAATAGTGTAATGACCATAAATTAATCAAAAATGTATTGACTACAGTTAACTATTGTATTGTTACGGGACCTGTATGTTGCATTTCAGAAACACACTGCACCACCATTACAAAATTAAAGAGAAACGAACGTTTTGAAAAATTGATTTTGTTTATCGAACAAAAACACAAGCTGCCTTTATATTATGTTATTTCTGTATAAAGCCATAATGTCTTTTATATTTCCTCATTTCAATTTAAGCGGCCTTTTATGCAACACGGCAAGGTGCTATGGCATTTATTCTGCCGACGTGGATTAGGCTTTTAAGGATTTTTCTTTACAAGTGGACGTAACAAGCTTTTCAGACGCCTGAGATTTAGCTAATTGGGTGAGTTTGATCATTTTATACAGACATATATTAGCTACAACATATGTGCATAAGTATACAATCCCATAATAAACTTTGCGCACAAATCAATAAAATCATATGTCTTAGAACATATGGTGATTTGCATTATATACTTGTACGTGATAACTACAGACAACATGGGATTTTAACACTGGTAAAAATGAAGGCTGGGACAGGACAAAACGGGTAAATTACAGCGCGTCTTCATAAACTACAGGGTAAAAAATTAGTGGGCATGCAGCAATTCGTTGTGTTAAGCGGCCCTGGAAACCTCAATGCCCTGTAAGGGGTGCACGCACGCTCCTAGACCAGCGTGACAGCCTTAATGGCCGTTAAGGAAGGGACTGTGTAGTTTATGAAGACGCGCTGCCAATCTTTGATTGCTACTTTTGTTGTATATTCCAGATGGATAGTTATCTCTCGGAATCAGATATAGTTCTCAATAAATTTAAAGTGTTCTGTTTGTGGAAGTAGGTTAAGTATACTTACTGCTGTGGCAGTGATTTTGTAGGATTTATTTAGTTTGATAATTATTCAGGGGGTGGAGACAGTTTCAAGCTGTAGAATTTTAGACATTTGATTTCATTCAAAATAATCTAAAATCAGTTGCAACATATTACATGGCAGTCGATATATTTCACGGTGATTTGACATATTTATATATGCTGAATTATTATTTCAAAAGACACAGTCCTTTGGCTTTCTATTAACCCTTTAAGATCCCGCATGGACCGCATTTTAATTTTTAATAGAGAACACATAGTTTTTCCTAAAATTCCTTATTGAGTGAAGTGTTAGTCTTATTTTTAATATTTTTGGGGTTAGGTGTAGAATTCAGCCCACTTTTTCTTCTCCCAATTTATTCCATAAATTCATACTTGTACACTATTCTATAAAATGAGTCGGCGCGTCGGCGTGTAGACAATGCTATAATTTACATTTACTTATATACCATCAGTGTGTCAGCAGGTCAGTGTGTAGACAGCACTTTAATTCACATGAACTGATATACTGTCGGCAGGTCAGCACATCGCCGTGTAGACAACATTTCATTTTAAATGTATTCATTTACTGTCAGCAGGTCAGCATGAACATGAGTTTTCATTTTACATTTACTGATGTACTGTCAGCTGGTCAGCGTCTTGGAGTGTACATAAAAAATTTTCACTCATACAATTTACCATAAAATGTCTCTGATATTTTTAGTTTATTTCCTGAATTTTGATTTTAAACTCATTCATCAAATTTATTTGATAAATTTATTGGAATTATTTATTCCTTTAAAATATTCTTTCATTTTATTTCAACATATTTAAATATGTATTTAAATTTACATGTCAAGTTCAATGAGGTAACTTGGACTTGAATATTTAAACTTTTCATACCAAAATTTCATTGTGGTATTTCTACTTGCAATGAGACTATGGTTATATTATAGATAAATGATGCATTCGAAATGTAATTGTTCAAATAGAAGGCCTTAATGCTTTGAACCTTGCTTCAAAATCATTGTTGAATTTGGAATTTATGAGAAGAGGTTCAAAATGTCTTATGATCCCAACAAATTATATGAAGATACATACAATATCAAATATTCTTGGGAGAAATGGCTCCATCCAGAAGTACATAAATATCACAGCCTATTTTCACAACAGTACAATTCTCCAGTAGAATTGCAAATGGGGATATTGCTTCATTTTATTTCATCCTGTTTGGGACCACAAACATCGGGCTTATAGAGCACAGAACCTGGAGTCTTAAATTTATTTTGAATGAACATAGCTGCTAGTGGCATAGGGAAGAGTATTGCAAGATCTAAATTAATAACTGAACCTCTAGAATTTATAGCAGAAAAAAATGGAGATGTCAACTTTCCAGATTTTGAAGTTTCAAGGTTTACCAGAGCAGGTGATGTATATACTATTTAACTATTGTGTACATGCAAATCAGAAGAGTAGCTCACCCTCTGAGAGTACATCCTAAATTAAGAGGTACTTTTTGTGTGAAGGAAAATAAATTAATTTTTATTCATTTATCCTTGGAAGGATTTTTTACATAGTTTACATTTTGAAACTATAAAACACCTTTTTTATCCCCTAAAGTTTACGTGTAGACATATATATGAATCCAAAATATGTTACACATTGTCCAACTAAAATATGAGGTGCATTTTGTTGCTTCTTCTCTTCTCAGTGTGCTATGGTAGAGCACAAACAATACTCATCTCATATCTTAGACGGACACTTTTGCCTCAGTCAGTAAAATTTTATAAATTATCTTTTTTATTAAATTTGTATTTAAGTTGTGTGTACATTTATATGGAATAAATGTTTGGAATAAATGTATGTAATAAATTTAATGAATTAATTTAATCAATAAATTCATGACATAAATAAAAACTGTTGTGTAAGTCCAGAAATAAACTGTATAAATAAGAAAAATTGTTTATCTAGTGTTTGAGATGCTGACACATCGACCCACCAACCCGCCGACCCACCAACCCGCCGACCCACCAACACTATATGAGTACACGTAAAATGAAATTTTGTCTACATGCCGATGTGCCAACCCACTGACCTGCTGACAGTATATCAGTAGATGTGAATTTAAGTCTTGTCTACATGGCAATGCACCATTCCACCGACAGTACATAAGTACATGTAAAATGAAATGTTGCTCACGGTACATATTTACGAATAAATTAGGAGAAGAAAAAGTGGGCTGAATTCTACACCTAAAACTATTTTTGTTATGCATTCAATCTCCTGGAAAAAGATTATGAAATGTAAATCGAATTCTGAATACTGCTTGTTACAGTTATGATATGAATTCACTACCATTGGATTGCCTACTACTGAGAGAATAGATATTTTTCAAAATGAAAAAAGAGTACAAAATGTACACATTATAAATGTAGGCGTTTGTACAATGGTTACGACATACTTTCAATTTACGACCATTTAAACTCAGAAAAAATCCTCTTCATTTATTTATAGAAAACAGACGGTAATTCAACCCATGCCAGATTCGAAAAAATACATTAAATAGCAGAGTACACAGAAATCGTATCAGAAGTTTAACACGGTACCCAAATCAAGAAATTCTTATTAAAAGTTTAAAGCCGAAATTCAAAAGCACATCTTTTGTTATGTACCCTTAACTTTTATTAGGAATTTCTTGATCTGTTATGGGAGCTTCATTATTTAGTCTTATGTGCACAATTGATACGATTTCTCTGTGCAGTACACAAAAATCGTATCATTTTGGAAACGAGGAGACGAAGGAGAGAACGAAAGAATTTAACGCTGTGCTTTTGGAACGCTTCTGATACGAATTGTTCAAGGTTTTTCCAAATTCTTTCCCCTGATAAATTAGGCAGATTCAGCAGATTTGGCAGGGAATTCTTCCATTATCAGTAGAATAACTGATAGTTGTCAATGACTAATTTCAGGCTCAGCACTGAATGTAGTCTTTTCAAGTCACTATTATTTGCATTGCAAAAGTCATGTTAACCTTTCGAGTATTGTTTTCACAAGCTTGGAATCGACAGTTCGGGATTTTTTACACTAGTTGTGATATTTCATAGCGAGCAAAAAAACCCGTAGACTAGATAAAAATAACAACGAAACAAGCAAAAAATAAATCCCACACAGACTGACTTTCATCTGTTTCTAAAATTAAAAACAATTGACTGTTCAAGCAGCTTCCAAATTGAGCAACAAGTGCTTCCGTTCTGCGGTGTAATTAATTTACATGACTTTATTTTATTGTCATGTTATTCAAGGTATTGGGTCATGAATTAATATCTGACGCCATTTCCGAAGAAAATGTCACACCTGATTATCAAATGAAAGCAGACATACATATCCACAAAATCACATATACACACAGACACATCATTTGTAATATTGCAGATGTTACTAATAACAAACCAGACAAAATACAAGCAGCTCAGTTCTTTCTTTTCATTTTGGTATTTTTAGTCTTCTGATAAAGTTCAAAACGAAGAAACATAGACAAAATTGTCCTTCCCTGTGCATTTAGAAAAAGCTCTTAGTGCGTGGCTTTATTTGAATTTTGCTTTTTTTCCTAGGACGATGACGGAAAACAATAAAGAAGAGGACTGCCAGTCAGAACTTAGTAACGCCGACAGTTTGGAAGATTCCGAAGTTTTGGACGGGGCTAGTTCAGTAGTATCAGCCAGCAGTGAAGACAGCTTGGCCAAATATGGGAACAACCCTAACGTATCTAATGGTAACGCACGTGCAGCTTCAGTCACAGCTGTCAATGGCGGCAAGAAGCTGGTTAAACAGAAGTCCTTGATTCCACAGCCATTCAAGAGAGCTCACACTGTAGATGATCTGTCCAAATCTGGTAACAACGCCTGCGTAAACAATAGCAAAGGTAAGGCTGCTGTAAATGATACCAAGCCCAGTTCGAAGGAAAATGTGGCGTGCTCCTGGAAGCATGATGGAGTGATTAAACAGAGACCATGCTCAGTGGACATAGAGACAACCAATGCAAACAATGACGAGCAAAGAAAAGTAGGCCAGTCTGTCAATTCTACTACGACTGCCACCAACAAGCTGTTACACAGTGAAGTAGTGCCCATAAAAGAAAACATATCTAGTTTGAAGAGGAAAGAAATTGCACATAAGGTACACCATCAGCCTTCCACTGATAATGATGAGTATCTGACTCCTTTTCAAAGGAAGGATAAGCTTATCCATGAACTTAAAGCAGAACTTAAGATGGCACAGAATACTATAAAAGAAAGAGATGAGGAGCTGGAGTTCTTAAAGAATGAGCAAGATGCACTTGTGCAAGAAGTTGTGGAACAGAAGAACAACTGTATCGGTGAACTAACCAAGCAACTAGCTGAGATACATTGTACACATGATGATCTTACATTGTCACACGAAGAATCTTTACAAACTGTCGCGGAATTAAGAGAGAGGATTAAAAAACTTGAGGTGGGTGACATTTTAAAATCTTGCAGATGTTTAAATTATTCCATCAGTTACTGAGTTACTAACTGCAGAGACAAACTACTGCTAACATACTTGGCGGTTAAAATTCAATAAGTTAAGCCAATATTTTAAAATTATACAGATAAGTTTAATGAAAAACTCAATATTGTTGTTATATGCATTGCTACGTACGAAACTTTAGCTATTGAAATGGCTGTACCGCATCTGCTGGCAGCTGTTACCGGGATCAATACGACATGACCCACTTTGCACCGCTCTTGAATAAATACCAATGTAGGAGTACAAAATAAAATAATCACTCATTAACGTTTTGTATTTATATACACAGCTGCTATATTCATGAACCTGTGCAATACAAAAGGCAGACCAGCTTTTCAAATAATTTAGTTAAAATGAATGCAGTCTATCATTGCCAACTGCTTTGGGTCCATGTGTTGCCAAAAATTGCAGATCTGTATTTAAAAATAAATAAAAATTAAATAAACAGCACAAAATCTTGATACTAGAAGTTTTCTGATTCAACATCATCAGTACACGGAAATCGTATCAGAAGTTTAATAAGGTACCATATGGAGCTCCCTTATATACCGTTATGTACGCAATTGATACGAATACTATGTAAAGTGGTTAAAGGCGTTATCAACATGAGTCTGATATTACCATATTTTGTTTCTGAAGTACATACTTTTATTTTGTCATCACACGAAACATATGTGAGAGGTGCCTTTCAAATCCAACTGTACAATTGCGGATCCAGGATTTCTGACAGGAGAGGGCCCCCATTTCCATTAAAATAAACTTATATTTTCTACGAGAGTATATCAACTGATTTTTGAACGTCCACGGTTATCAACACGTCCTGTTGAATACATTTCCTGGCAAACAATTCTCAGTGCAGTGATGTTCTGTACTCTTAATGACAGCTGATAATGTCCCATATTTACTGTTGGCTGGAAGCTGATCATAAATATGACAAATATTGTCATACTTTTGTTTGCATAATGTTCTCATTTCCATCCGAGGTCTCTCTCTGTGAATACAGATTGCTAAGAACACTGTATAATTCCACGACCTTATTAACACACAGAACAAAAAAGGCCATTGGCTCGGAAACCATAGCAGTGAAAAATAAACAACAAAATCTAAGAAAATGCCATTTAACATGGACTACATCGTGGTTTTTTGATCTCACACATCAGCGAGTGCGACTCTTGACATGGTACAAACACTGTTATCACTTCTTCATTGCTTTGACCTTAATCGTGACTTTGATACACCTGACTTAAATATATCCCTGATCCACCAGCATGTTAAACAAAGTTAACATTCAACATCTGGATAAAGAGGCAGACAGAGAGACAAATGGATTGTGACTGAAGACAATACATGCCCGCATATGTTGGTAGGGAACTAGGTGTAAGTTATTAAGCCAGATTTTATGGTTAAAATGTGATATTGTGTTGAACTGCGATACTTAATATAGAACTTATGCGTCGCTACCTAATCGTGGAAGCATGACGGACGACAAGTGCAAGAGAAAGCTTCGTTCCCTACTGGTGGGATGAAAATATTCGGGTTGTGCCTGCCTCCTGTGGAAGAATATGTCCAAATTACTGTGGTTTTCGACTAAGTCATTGTTGGAGGTAATTGACATTTATTCTATTCTATTGCAACAGGAAGAAATGGAAGCACGTGACCGGAAACACCAGGAGATGTATCTGCGCATGTACGAGAAGGGCCAAGAAACAGCGCTCAGGGAAAGACAAGAAGAGGTAGGATTTAATCCACCGCCTCCTTAAAAAGTCACAAAATCAGCGTGATAGTGCAGGCCATAAGGCGAAGCATTTAACAATAGCACAGTATTAGATGTCCATTTCCCATTGCAGGATTACTCATGAAACGTATTCATTGCATGGAGGCTTTACAAAAAATACATTGTGGCCATATCACGAAGTAGATATTTAACGTCGTAAAAATGTCTTCAATTGTGAAAATGAAAAGATAAAGGTGTCTATTGTACTGCAGAGATCTTTTACATCGTACTTTTAAGCTTGCTGTATTTTTTTTGTTTTGAATAAGACTACTTTCCTTCCAACAAAGCTACGGAAGACAATATTGAAAGGTATTCCAAGCTGAATACGAATACCACATAAGGACGCATAAATTGATAGTGGTAACTCACCAGTCTGTAATGTGTGGTCTTTAAGGTCTTGTAGACTAGAGGCTACAACCGATGCATACGACCACCTGGGTCGTAACACAATTATATGGCTAATCAGCTAAACTACAAGTTACAGCTAAGAGTCATTTCAGGGAATCATTAGGGGGACCTGGAAATAATGGAAATTCATCCAGTGCTTGTATTCTCGCCTTCATTTTTTCTTTGCTGCCAATAATAATACACAGATAAAGTTATAAATTAAACTATACATGTGGAAACAATCTTTTTTCTTTGCATGTTACTCAGCTGGAGAGAATCGCAAAGGAGAATCCAGACAGCGTGAGTACTGCTGAACTATTGGAAAAACTCAAAACTACTGAAAACAAACTGGAACGATGGCAAAGTATCAAGCGTAAAGGTGAGTAATGCTTCACAAATCAGTGCGCTAGTATTTAGGCAAACATAATTGTGTGCTACATTGTGCCAGAATCAATACGAATGTTGTTAACGGGAAGACATGTGGTCAGTCCTCATGTGATTGACTTCGTTTAATTTTGTCTGGATACCTTAAATCTTAGTTTTCTTACAAATGAATGATTAACAGTCTTTGTTTTAAATGCCTACATATTGGCCTGACCTTATAAATTTGTCTCATTGTCATTTTCCACACAGAGCGCGTGAGGTTGCAATTGTACTAATTAAGAGTTAAAGAGATCAAGAAAGAGTGAAATAGAATAGTTACATGTCAATCAAATGAAAGGAAAATATAAACAAACATTCGGTGAAATGTTTATGAACACCAAAAACGTAGATTTTTATGAAAATATAGTTTATGTAATTACCCTGCTTACATATCATATCGGCTTTCACGGTATTAAATCTACTCTCACAATGTAAAGAAAACGAATTTGCCTAATTACTGCTTAAAATGTGCGATGCCGTCTGCCTAAACAACATTCAAATTAGTACGGAAATCTGAACATTGTGTCACACACGCTCATAAACACTTCTGGCATAAAAGTAAAGCAATTTTCCCCTATCATACAAATTTTAGTATAGTTTTTAGTCACACCCACATAAACCATATTTGTTTCATGAATTACACGCAGTATTCCAAACGCATTCCTAAAAGAATACATCATTTAATTTGCTCTTGCACAAATATCTGTCTAAAGTATTATTGTTTTATTCTGTCGAAGGAAATTCAATAATAGGTCTTCAGCCTGAAAAATTAACATCAAAGTAGTAATCAAGACAAACAGAACTATTGCGTTCTCACGTCACAAGTTACAACGTTATGTTATGACATAATTACGCTAGAAACTGTGCTTTTATTCGATAGACGGTAATTGAACAATTGCAAGTTGATCTCATTCCAATGTAAGTAATGTCAGTAAATACAGTCATCAAGGTGATTATCGTGATGACATGTTTGACCTTCTATGGAGCTTTCCTTATCAAGCGTGAGGGTGCAGCACCAATGTTTATTTTGTATTTTGATGCTTATTTATTCTCTATTCTCTTTTGTGCAGAATCGTATGACGAGGGTGACAAGCCGGAGACGGAGGCCGATGCGACGTTACGTTTCCTGCAAGACTCAATGTTCCACTACCTGACGAAGGAGAAGGACGCGTCACAGACTCACATGAGAGCCATGATCGGCATCATGGGCTTCACCGAGCCGCAGAAAAAGAAAATTAGACAAGCCATCCAGGAGAAAAAGAAGAAAAACCCTGAAATAGTACACGTTTTAAATGCTATATAATTAGTTTGTAAAATAATATCAGAGGGTGAAATTCCTATCGTTTTGGCACAATAGCACATCAAAAGCACTGCGTGAGATTCTCTATTTTGTCCTCTTCGTTTTCAAAATGATAGGAATTTCAGGAGATGTATATTGTTTGTGGTGTTCATGAAATGAAGATACTTAAATGATCAAATGACCAACCGTCTTCCATTTGTGGCGGATCCAAATGGCCCGTCCACTTGAAGATGTGCAGTCTTTGTTTGTTTTTCTCGATTATGCGTTTAAGTCTGCTGCGGAAAATATCTGACGGATCTAGGTGGAAATAATTTGGAATTTCCATATACTATAAAAACGCCCAGTAAATTAGAAATTGTAGTATCCTTCTCGTTTTATCCAACTTTGGAGTGCCAATTAGTCCAAATTATTGCAAAGTTATAAGAAAATACACATATAGTCTGTAGAAATATAAATATACATTATACTAGGTGCTGGGACGTAGGAAGAAATAATTTTCAAGTTATTGTTAATATTGTAAATACATAGATTTAAGGAAATAAATAAATATTTTGATGATCTCACGTTTTTTATCCCGATGTATTCTCATACGCACGACTGTGGCACATACACACCACTGTAATTGTAAAATGTGATTCCAAACGGCCACGGCTAATTTTAGGAAATAGAAAAAGTTATGTTTTATGTTTTTTGACAAAATGCTGAAATCGACTGTTGAAGTGGAAAAGGTCAGGAAGAATTTATTGGTCACACTCACATAGACCACTGACGGATTGAGGATCGCTCGTGCGGGGAGGGCGCAAACCCTTTCTTGCTTAAAATCACCAAAAAATAGGCCTAATTACACACATAAAAGAATAAAAGTACACCGTTTTATTTGATTTCCTCTGCACAACATAAGATGAAATCCTATCAGTTTTGAAACAATAAAAATTCAAAAGCCAGCGTTAAATTCATTCGTTCTCATTTGTTCTGTAAGTTTTTAATTTATTAGGAATTCAAGGAGTTGATTTCACATAAACGATGTACCATTTGCCCACCCCAAATTTGGATCACATCAACTTTCAGTTTAGTGTTCTTTAGCATGATCATTCAAACTCGGGAAAGCATCATAACTTATGGTACAATTCTTCTTGTTCACATGATGACGTAATGTGAATTTATTGTCTAGTGTTGCTACTGTATATTTCACTTGTAAAAAGTGTGCAAAGTGTCGCAAATCACATGTCATAACAGAATGCTTCTGGTGAATAAAATGATTACAAGTGCCTAGGTGGAACCCGTGCTTCGCACCATATCTTTCTAAATCCAAAAAGTTATCTGCCTAGTTAGGATATTGACCACCAGATGGCTAATTAACAGAAACACAACGTGCGACAGATACTAGTATTTGTTATCCAGGTATTACAAACAAGAAAGTGTAAACTACATATTTACAACATCGCCACGCATGAATTCAACTCTTGGCGGGCCAGTGCCATGCCTAGATAGATCTAATAAATCTTTTGTTCAACTGTTCTATTGATGCATCCAAACCCCTCAAAATTCATTGCACTTGTGCACCTGGCAGATGGACACTCCAATCAGGCATTGAAACTGAAACTAAAGCATTGCACAAGTAGATGATCTTTATGTACTTGGCTGCTGAACACCATGCTGCATGTGACATGCCTCTTCTTGGTATTCCTTATAAGTGATAACATTTAGCATTCATAAGTTAACAACTGGGAGTCATAGCTACTTGACGAACTAACTAATATAACATAAAATGCACCGGCCAGTGGAGCTAAACTTAAGTGATATAAAAAGAGGAGGAACTGTACCCGGGCAATCAGGAAAAACAAGTTTAGACTGATGTTTATTGCTCCAAAAGTTTTTGTGTATAAAATACGGCAACAGTAAATTTCTATTTTATCCTTGTCCATTCTTACGATTGATTTATCAGAAAAAATGTTTATGTTTTATCTACAAGAAACATCATGTCTCGATATGTTACCGTTATCATGAGTTTTAAGTAAATGGATCTAATGTGTGGTCACATGCGGTTTACGATCACGTCCGTCTGTTTGTCAATCCCCGTGCTTTTGTCGGTGTGTTAAATGAAATGAAGAAGGTAATCATAGCAACCAATTTAAGTTGGCAATTATCAAGGAATATAAAATGGAACAATTCATCTTTAATGCAAAATTACAGAACAATTCTAATGTAAAAATGTGTGTGTGTGTGTGTGTGTGTGTGTGTGTTATTCATTTTAACAGCATTAGTAAACATGTCCCCGTATGATCACTGAAAAGGGCTATTCATGGTCACTATATTTGCACTTAAGGACCACCATTGAAATGTAATGTATAAAGGGCACGTGATGACCTGCACCATTCAGGTTCATACTATCTATCACAGTGCTGAACAATGTTTTACTTATCTGTGGCCTTGATTCGAGTTGCCACTGACAGTTCATGACAAATGGTTTGTACGATAAATATTTAACCGAAAAACGTTTTACTGCTTTTCAATACATTTTAAAAACTTTGTGTAAATTTGGACAAATATGTCAGGTAAGTGTTTATACGTTTTATGTTTACAAATAAAGAGGATTAAAGTTCCGCTGCAAAAAAGTACTGAAATGTGTGGCTTCGTCGGTTACGCACTAAATGATGTCATATTGATACTGTCTTCTATTTACGGATTCCTACCTAGGAAGTGCTGACTCCTATTTTATCAACCTTAATGCCCAGAGCCAAAATGTAAACAAATGCATGACCTGGACACAACACAAAAGAATCATCCAAGTGCAAGGCAAAGTGTGAATTGTGA
>JBCAUI010290632.1:0-15672 GCA_038406195.1 Haplosyllis anthogorgicola
GGCTGGTACCCGTTACGTGTGTCAATTCCTTGATTTATTACATGTTTACGTCGAGAAGCTTAACGTAGGTTACGACATGGTGACCACCTGACAAACCACACCTGGTGTCATTGAAAGCCCTATGTGGGCCCTGCTCCTTTGCATTTGTGGCATAATTCTCTAAATGTAATTTCATTGCGATGAGTGTCTCCGATTGTCATGCCCCCATTTTTCCTCTTAAAAAGTTCTATTTTTCAGGAACCTTCAGTACTGAAAGGATTACCAATGGTCCTGTCTCATTCAGAGAAGTTATTATGTGTCTGATTTCCCTATTGTGACTCCGTAAATCCACATATCAAGCTTTCAGCATCTCTATACTTACGCCTTTATTGAATATAATTGAAACGCTCGCGAGTCTCATAGATATGCGTTAAATGATGATAACTGTACTTACCCAGGCTAAATGAGAGTCAGTCAGTATTGAAACTCAACTAGTTACTCAATGGTCAATGTGAAGCGGATTCCAATAACTGCAGATGAAACCGTGCGGATAATAACACATAAGATAATTTCCCAAATAGTTATGTAGAAAAGGAACCTATTCGTACAAGAGATATCCAAATTAATAGCATTCAGATACCATAATATCTGCATCAGAATTCACATTCTAAAAAAGAAATCTTCGACCTAGAATAAACCTACTATTTATTATACTTTAAAAAGCTTTCACACTGTGGCAGCAGATAAATTGGGAAAGTTTTTCTACGTGTCTAGGCATAGATTGTGCTAGTGTTTAAGTTCATAGCTGAATTCAATGTGGAATAGAGTATAATTGAATTCTGAATCTCGTGTGATTCAGACCACCGTCACAAGTCTCAAACCTTATTAGTTATACCGCGTTAACATTACTGCAGTCTTCTGCTGTATCAATTTTTACTTAATGTACATAAAGGTATTCTCTGTACAGAATGGTGTATTAAAGATGACGTCACAGTTCAAGCATTCTTAAAGCCTTCTTTTAAATGTAATACATTCATCCTGTTTGCTGCCGGATTCTAGTCGTGTAAGTAGACTGATGAACCACTGTCGTTGTTTCATTCAAAGCTTTGAAAGAAGAGTTGGATAATATTTAATGTAAGAAAAGTTTTTACACCTTTTCTCAAAGAAAGACGTAAAACTTGCTGTAAGGAACTATTTCACTATTTCATACTGAAGTAGTTACTGATGTGGAATATCTGATTTTCTTTCAACAACATAGCTACATACATTATTCTTTCAACAACATAGCTACATACATTATTCTTTCAACAACATAGCTACATGCATTATTCTTTCAACAACATAGCCACATGCATTATTCTGAATGATTGACCTAGAAAATGCAAACTTAAACATTTACTTCTGCAACAAACTGTTACCATATCTTTGCACACTGATGGGTTTCATGTACGAGTATAACGATTTATGGAATATGTGTTCATATAGGTCCCCAGTTTTTGTCAGAGTACTTGAACCAGACACATCACTAACAGGAAACTAAGTCTCTGTTGACCGAGCAAATATTCCTCTGTAGACCTCTTGCTCTAATTGAAACTTGAGATGCACAGATGTACTATGCTCTAATGTCTGACAAAAATGTTCTCGTGGCCAAATAAGTCACGATATAAGGGACCATAGAACTCTAAAATACGTTGATTCTTCATATTAACTCGATCTCCCCGGAATGTTTTCTTAAAGACAGCGACAACAAGCTGTCAATTTAACTTTTGAATTGTCAAAACTTTTCTCGGCGCTGAAGGTGGTAGCTGCTTTGTTGCATAAGTCTTTAAGAGCTTAGTCTGCCATTCATTTTTCAAGCTTGACATTTACTGCCACAGTTATTTACAGCTGCAAATAAATTCTATTCCCGTCAAATCAAGTGTCAAATGATGGCTTTTGGCGAGGTTTCTTGGGAAGTATTCAGCACAAGCGAGCAATGTGCAATTTTGAATAGGACAAAGCGGAGAACACAGTCTCAGTATCTTTGAGAATAGTGTTAGGTGGAAATTGTATAATTTTCGAAGGATTTCTCTGTAGTGCGTACCTTTAACCAAGTCTCGTGAAAACATATTGTTATTTTATCCTGTTTGACACAATTGCTTCTTTCTTCAGCACTTTGTCCTGAACAGAACTATATATTACTCTCAACGGCCAAGAGATTTATTTTCTCGAGGTTTACTTCAATTCTCATATCAGACTTATTGATTGTGTAAAAATGGCCTTTCCAGTCACAGATTTCTCCAGGCTGAAGTGGTGTGGTTCCCCTTGTTATGGATTAGCATGACGTCAAGAAAAGAATTCGGTAGAAGTGTAAACATTGCGCTAGTATTTAACTACAGATTTGTTTCTTGGTTAAGAATTTTATATCAAAAAAACGAGAAGACGAATCAATTTCGTCCAAAGGCAATAAATTTTGGAATAAGAAATTTATGTTCAGACGTTTTGCGAACCGTCTAATTTTTCGTGGAATAGAGAAAAACGAAAGTATTTCTGTAAATTTACTTTTTGACATTTTTAAATGTCACAACTTCATTTCGTGAATCCAATGGGTAGGTTCTGTTTGACAAAACACTTCAAAAAGTTCCACATAAAGGACTGATGTTATTCCAATTTATCTTAATTGCACATGAAATGATAAAAGCTTTACTACTTTACTTTTTCCTGGGACAATCAGGTACTCATTGCATGAATATTGATCTAACGTTTGTTTTCAATCTGATATCAGAGACATAAAGTAAATACAAATGAGAATATATGGTTTACGAACACTATACAGTCAACTGAGATGATGAGATGTAATTGATTTTGAAAGCTAACATCATAACGGCAGGTTTGATAACAATCCAGGGAGAACCCAGCAAAGTACAACTTGAGGAGTAGAAATTTGCGAACCTTGAAAAGCCATAGTCTCGACACACTAGAGTTTTACAAGACGTAGCACCAGAGTACACCATACACGTCAAAATTGTTGTTGCACCTAGAGAACAGAGTATTACGCTTACAATACCAATAGAAAACAAGTTTGTAATGTGGACTTGAGAAAATGGTGGTGATAAAGAGCCTTTTCGCGACGAAAGGTAAAATTCGCGCACACATTTCTGTATTTATCTTGTTCAAAATTAGCCGAAACTAGCCATTTATTGCAGTTTAATGCAGATGTTATTGCAATTTCTCACTAATTATGTTTTATTATTTGTCATTACAATTAAAGAAAGAATATGAATATGAATGCCACAAATGACTGATAAATTGGTACATAAGATGTTACATTGTTTTGGATGTAACGTTTAAAAAGATTTTTTGAAAGTAACATGTTTGTTTCTTGCGAAACTGCCAGATATGATAAATATCATTTTACTATATAATTGCATGTGAGACTTATGATGTCCCTCGTAATCACAGGAGATACAGCAATCAATTCTTCTCAATTCTATATGTACTCCCATGGCAGTCGGAATCATTGTGGTTTGCATTCAACACACTGCCTGAGATACAATGTGCATGTCTAAAGCCATTTTCTCCGTGGAGTACCAGCTCAGCATTATTTAGCACAATGTACATCGTACTCTTTATTGTTACAGACTGCAGTACATAACAATACTCGATGCAACGTATGAATCTCTATTATTGCTGAGACAGTTATGCTCAATAAGGGAGCTTTTTACTTTCGTTTTTTACAATGGAATTGGACACTTTTCAGCTACGGGTTGTTTTGCAAGAGAAATTAGGCTAGAATACTATTTTAATTTTTTCTGGGAAATGGATAATAGACAAAATATGCATGAACGTTAAAAGTTTAGGTACTTGCTCCTTTGTTTTAGTAAAAAAGACATTTTATTTACAAGGACAGCGTCCTTGTGATTTAATTTGTAACTGTCACGTTTTAATCTAAAATTAAAGAACAATTGTATAAAATGTCAGGTTTAAATTTCTCAGATGACATAGTGTCACATTTCTTTTATCGAGTTGGTCGCACATGGACATAAATGTTTATTTAGTTATTAAACCAAAATAGCTAAACCAATCTGTTTCAACTGCTAAAGGGTCATATCCATATTAAAGTAAGTATACGCCACAAAAGTTTTAAACACAAATTTATAAGCAATCACTAATGTAATAAACCGTTTCTATTTTCAGGTATGTATTTTGTTCTTACATAGAAGATTAGTACGGTGAGTAATTTCCATAAATCAACCAGTTTCATTGAAAAGGAACCTTGAAATTTAAATGCTGCCATCCGCATTAAAAAATTTTAAACTGACATTGCAACGTCTTCTTAACTAAAACATTTTCAACACTAACAATATACAGTAGTTAATTTGTTACCTGTTGTTAACAGTATAATTGATGATAACATGTTGGTAGTAGCACTTGAAGTGTGCTAAACTATTAATAATGCAAGATTAATTACGACAGCCCAGGCGAAGTTATGATTCTTGGGTGTTTTTAGTGATATTCCTGTTTTTCATAATGGATTTAATGATTGTGGACTTCAGTAAGATGTTTGTCATCCGTTTATTTTGACTAAACAAACATTCTGTTTTTAACCGATTAAATAATTAGATTATAACTGCTATGTTCTAACAGCTTGCTTGCGCTAACATGGATAAATATGTGTGTCTCGAATTATTGATGTTGACCGAAGCTGGTGTGAGAATCAGTGATGTAGACTGCTGCCGAGGAGCAGCTTTTTCTCGGAATTTTTGTAATTTTGATGGATGTTACTTATTTTCATATGCTACTTCAACAGTTTAGGATATCAAACTGTTTGATTTCATTACTGAAATTTTTTTCTGAAATCTGACAAAAATATGGTAATGGATTTCTACGAGTTAAAACGGTGGAAGTGGAATATGTTTGCCATTACCATGTTATAACAAGTTTGACAACTGAGCATTCTGCAGATGGGCTCACGAATTCTTTAGAAAGCTGTTCTGATCAAAGTGGTACCCTCCGACCACACGGCTTGTCGTTAAAATGAGTGAATTTGTTATGTTTTTCTTACGGTTGGAATCAACTGACGTAACTTTCCAGCATAAAGTTATCTACTAACATAATTGGACATTACCGCAACTTTATCTTGACATGAAGTATGTTGGACTGCTGCTGAGACAGCAGCTTACTAAAGGTTATGGTTCGCAAAAAAGGAAATTAATACAAAATTGGATTTATTCACTAGTGTAAGGACAATGTTGTCATTTTAAACACAGACGTCCTACATAATGTCTGTGGTTTAAAGGATAAATTTGCTTTGGGGAAAAGCAGACTTTGTCCATTTGCATGGATTTAACGCCTCTTCAGAAATCGGAGTTTTACGATCATGTTGACTGTACCAACTGCCATTCCCGCTCCAAGACGGAGGCATTCCTGGTTATGGTATGTATCTTGCTTTATCGTGTTTATTCTAAGCGTGGTCTTGGGAAATTTTGAATTTAAAATATTTTGAAAATATACATGGCAATAAATGCGCTTCTTTCCCTTTATTTATGATACTGATCGATAGAAAGATTTCTCTGCAAACAAGCATCATATTCACATGGTAATCGATGCATTAGTACCAACAATGATCCTGTTTTTCTACATCAGCTAATTATCTGTGGTTTCAGCAGATTAATTGCAATAATTGTATAAATTCTATACTTTTTGATATCAGATATTTTATGTTACCATAGAAAAGTTACAAAAGGATACTGAGGTAATAATTAGTCCACTAATTAACATGAATCCTTTAACGTGGGCAGAAATAAAACGTGATAACTTATATTGGAATTTAGATCCATTGTGTATTGGACAATAATATCAGTCCTGTTAGTTGAGATTAATTATTTCAATAAAGTTATGCAGAAATGTATGAGACAGACTCACTGGGGTGGAAATGATACAATGATCACAACATAATGAGAGTAATTCCGTAATAGGATCAAATCTGTTTCCGAGCTTATCTCTGCATATTGATATATTGACCAATATTGAGGGGATAAACATCTGAAACTGAATATTGAGAAGCATCGAACACTAACCTTAAAAGAAAGAAAATAATTTGCTGATCTAGCAAAAATTCACGTGCAAATAGTGTTCGTAATGTTGAAATATAGATGCTGTTCTTGATGTAAAAAAATGTCAGTTGCCTTGCCGAACCAAATCTGTGTTTCCTGTTGCGAAATCCATTTCTATTAATAGATTACCCATACCTGTTAAACTTCACACTTTATCTCTTTAAATGAAACTGTCAATGTTTTCGCTATTTCCACATAACAAATTATCCATGGTATAGAATTTTGTTTATGGTGTTATAATGGAAAAATATTAATAATAAAGATATTTACAGGGTATGAATTCGATTGGGCCGACGTTAAACATTCGTGCCTCTCCTTTTCTATGAATAATGGGCTCCAGTGTAGGTTAAATAAATACCAGAAATCAGGCAAAATATGTTGAAATATCTTGCCCAATATCTGTGCTCTGCACTATTATACCGAATCTATTTATGGGACCTAAGTCTCCATACAGATTCCCATCAATCGAGCAAGTAAATATAAAGCTGCAGATTTCTCATATAATTTGAAACATGAGAGACAGAAATTGAATCTTAGATAAGCTTTTCTCTGAGCTCTAATTGACAGTATGCTTACTGCTTTTTATACTTATGAAATAAAATATTCAGGGGCTTCTAATGTAATGTCTTGCAGCAATGCCTTATTCAATAGCTCTCATGGTGATGAATATCTTAACATTTGCATTCATATCAGCTGAAATTAAATGAGATTGTAACGTAGACACACTGCTAGACTATGCGGTTCTATATTAAAATGTTTGATTGGTTTCAGACAATATACATATTCAGACATGGCAGGTTTCTCCTTTGTGATCTTTTGGACTCTGTCCACACAATACATAGATACATAATAACTAATAGCGACAGATTCCTGGGCATGATTTATATTTCACACATGAACAGCTTATTGAAATGGAAACGATCAGGCGGGAAGTGAAATAAATTGATGGAAGGGCATTATGAGGAATTTGGGTTAATTTACCCTCTGGCAATCTCAGCAGGTGATTTTCTCTACTTATTTATAAAGTCTGACTCTTTTACAACCTTACCGACCATAATTATGACTCTTTCTCGAGCTAAAGGTTTCCATAACTACGTTTGTGCTATAATGGTCAGCTTTCATTCATTTCTATACTTTAGAGTCCCTTCGTGTGTTTCGAGATTACTCAATTTTACACACAATCAAGCAATAGGACGACAGACTTAATTCATTGTCTGTTCCAAACACTTGTTTACAACTTGAAATTCATTAATAAATTATCAATATTATACACAGATGGTGGCCATCTCATTTTGTAATGACCGTTTTTTGTGCGTCAAATGCAAGTATTTATATTGACTTTGTGGTGTTTGTTATCACGTTTTTTTGGATATAATTGAGACTGCATGTGGTCCGATAGGAAACTTCCTTTGTCGATACGATTGATGAGAATATCAGAATAAGGATATCGTATCGGGTCACTGAGATTCATAATTACAATAGCAACATTGCGGGAGTTTCATGTTCTCAATGAATTTCCTACCAATTAAAAGATTTGTGAAATTGCTACAGACCAATGTTGTCTTGTGTCGTGAACATTTTAGGACAATGGAGAAGTTACGTGAATGTGTCTAGGCGTTTCAATGGATGTACATACAGATATACTTTGTCATGTAAATTCAAATCACAAGAGATCTTCAAATCGATTGGTTTTCATTCTGCACACAATTCTCTTGTGCTTTGCACCACTAGTTTGACTAGACAAGTAGAAACGCGACTCGAATAAACAATATATTTCTTCCGTCGGAAAATATGAATTCAACATGGTCTACTGTCAAAAAAAGTATACAAGCGACAGAAGGTATTCGCAACCTAAAAGCAAGCAACACCAACAATGCCAACATACACCCGTCGCCCATTCGCTATCAGCTTCATTCAGGACCAGTCCTAGACAGTGAACATCATGCATGGCATAAACAATCACTGAAACAATTTGCGATACTATAAATTGATTGATGATGGTACTGCCATCCTGGTACTGTCTTTCAATGCATGTTCGAGTTAAGTTGAAACATAAGTTAAAATGTCTTGTTTGGGGAATATGCCGTTCTAGGACGTGGCTTTTACACAGCTACCATTGATATAGCTGTGTTTGCGTTGACATTACTCTGATGTACCGTTACTTCTTTCAAGTGAAATTTCCGAGGGCCAAAGAGATCCGTATTGATGAAGTAAATATTTGAGCGCAGACTCGCCATAGTAATTGAAACGTGAGGTGAACGGAATGAATGTGATTAACTAACACTTCATCATTCCTACAGTATCTTTATGCCCGTCCCTGTTCCTTTTCCTGATTTATGTCTGGAATAGGCCATGTTTGCTTGAACCTCTTAAAATGAACTTTGAAAAATTGCGCTTTCGATGTAATCAACTGAAATTCAAATGTTTGTATTTACTTTATGAAGTTTTAAACATCGCAACATTTTGTAAACTAAAACTTTGCAACACTTAATAATAAATGTTACTTTCATTTCAAATGCTAGTTTTTTTCTCAAACATAGCGTAATTTCGCTATTGTTCCTTTTTAATGAGTGCACCCTTTCTTATCAATACAATTTCACATCTTATCAATATATTTCAGGGTAATGGAACTAAATTTCTTTTGAAAAGTGCTTGCAGCATCTTGAGCTATTTATTGCATTTACAGCAAATATGTGAAATCCTTACGCATTCTGATAGCTGTCGTTCCTAAACTGACAGATTACAAAATTTGATTCAGCCCTCGCACACTACTTTTGACTGCTTAATATTGCGGGGATGACATCGTATTGGAAGCTAGGAAAGCTGCTTTTAAGAACTTTGTGTCAATTTGATTTAAAGAAAATTTGATTGAATCACCATGTACTTACTTCGAAAAGGACCGGTGGTCAAAGTGTATTTAATGAAATGACATGTTCAGCTCCTACTCGTTGCGATTAAATGTTTTATGTACACTTCACACCAATAATATATTAGTATTATGTACAAATTATATGCTTTACATTTAGACTCCCTTGCTACAGCAGATGTCTGTCTTTCAATGCAATAGAAATAGACTTACTTCTTCCCAGTAAATATGAATAAGCTTAAGCCTTAACATAGAGTGGCACAGTTAATGAACTGGGTTAACATATAGTTTACTTTCTGCTAGAAGAGTTGATTAATTGTGTGTGCCAATATTCCTGTGCCAAACATCTAACGTGTGTAATTAAATATCGAGAATGATGTTCTATGGTACGAATGATTGATGCATACACTGTACTGTAATTGAAAATAACAAAATACATATTGCATGAAACTTAATTACATATATCTATATCGACCAAGAAACTGTAGACAACAATATTATACGCATATTATTTCCATACACAGGAAGGACTGTATGTACCTACGGTAATGACAATTATAAAAAGTTAAAATAACATTACTGAGCTGAATACTGGTTTAATGAGCTTTCTAAATGAATATGCTTCCTGGAGTTTCATAAATAGGGAATTAAATTCCTCGAAAAAATGATTTCCTTGGGAATTATGATGGTACAGATGGTATTCAATCAAGATCTCAAATTCAAAAGGCTTTGTGTACGTGAATTACATTGACGAAAAGCGAAGAAGCAAAAAGGTTTTGTCGGCAGTTTTCCTTTTGCTGCCAAATTCTTACAGTCGTCCAGAAGCGAAGCATTTTCGAAAACCATTATTTCGTTTTAAGTTTTAATGAGTGAGGAGAATGGATGGAGAATGCTGATTGTCAAGTTCATTTTCGTAATTTCATTAAAGATGATTTACATTATACTCGTCCGTACACAAAGGCACATAAATTAACTAAAGAAAAAAGAGAAAACCAACCACATCTAATCAATTTTATCGTTGTGTTTTTCAACACACATTGGTTCTCAAGTACAACTGTTGTGAGCCTTGGGGAAATTTATCCATGATCTACGCAGGGCTATTGATTGAAAACAGACCTTTAAAATTCGTAATTCAAATTTCTGTTGATAAAGCTTACAGAAGGTTGATTGATTTGAATAAGAATAAAAAATTGAAATTTCAAGTTGGCGTAACATCTATGCCGAGGGTTATTTGACACATGTATTAACTAAATAAGCAACATATTCAAGGATTAGGGCTGCTTCAATATCACTTCTAAACGCGAAAGAAATGTTCTCTAAATAAATCTAAATATTTCGTGACGACATGAAGCAATATATAATTATACTGCAATCAGAAGGTTTCCACCCGTGATATCTGTCATGATAACGCTTGGGACCATATGTTGTTTTATTCTTATACGTAGCTCCAGGCAATCGTATCCATTGAAAACGAAATGAAGCAGTGTCTTTTACGGGCTTCTTTTATTCAGGTCGATAGCACTTGAAGGGCTACAACTGCACCTTGTTTAAAGCACTAAACATATCAATTGCTTTCTTAGTATTAGAAGGAAGTGGTCACCGCAACACCTTCTGTAGCAAAAGTATTATCCGTCTGTGGAATTATTTTTTCATCTATTCTAAATGAGAAAATGATGAATGATGAAGAATTGAACAAATAATCTGGATATTGAGTTATATGTTGGAACACTAGAATTTTACATGCAAACTTCACGGCTGACATTATTGACATGAACTGCCAACTTTCGTCAGCATCTCGTCTACATTGATGTTTTGTGTTAGATATACAAAAGTGAACAAGCGGTATCTATTGGGGAACTGCACGCTTCGTTGTGTCTAGTTGCTTAAAGATTAAGTTATCCCATTGAAAACTACTTAGACTACATCAAACTAGTTAATTCCACACATAAGCTAATCAGCCAGAAAAGATAAACCTCTAAGTAGATTTTCCCTGATGGTTCACTCTTGCAGTTTATGAACAACTTTTATAAAGGTAATGTTGTGTGAATTTCCTGTATCCAGTTCGGAAGGAAAAGATATAATGGATTGTGAACTATGACAGTGAGAAATGCATAGGTGACCATGCTTTCTCCTCCAAAACATCAGGAAAATATAAGGAGGTCGGAACAGATTCCCATACCTCATGCGGAAAACCATCGTTTTCTTAGCACCAACCCGCATGGAGATTCCAGGCGGCACAAGCTTACCAGGTACGTAAAGGACAACAACACTGAACCTTCAATTAAAAATAGATCTAAACGCAAAGGTATTGACAAAAGCAATACAAACTAAAGTGTCGAATTGTTAACGTTTGAGGAACCATTATTCTTCACGTTCTTGACTGATGGTACACTCTGTTCACTTGTACAACGTTCGGAATGCCGGGTCAGGTTCGGCCAAATATTTTCCGTGATACATGAAAAGTTCAAGGTTTTAGAGATCCATAATAGACTACCAGAAGGTACTGTACTTCCAATGCTTTGTATAAAAACGAAGTCTTTGTTTTCCCAAATTTTCAATTTAATGTTATATTTCCCCTCAATAAACGTAACAACATCTGAAAAACAAAAATGGTATTCTCTTACAATTTTCAAATTAGTTTGCAACTGAGAATAACAAAGGGAATCATGACAAGAAACATGGATTCCCAAGAGGAACCAGAGATGAAGTATTGAGAAATTATAATGCTTTGCTTTATGTTCAATCAAAGTCTCATATTGCCAATAAATACAATAAATATTGAGTGTGTTGTCCAAAAGGAACACGGCTGAGGAATCGGATTGATAACACTCCCGCGAAGAGGATTCATTTCATATTCAAGATTTATTGAGAAATTTTCTTAAAGAAACAGAACGATGTGATTATCGAAGGTGATTGCACTACTTTAGTGAAATCTAAGGCCTGTTGTATGTATCCGTTGAAATTTACAAATGCCGGAATCATCTCAGACACCAGACACATCTAAATATCTTTACAAAGATCCAGCAACAGTTCAAAATGTTGACACAAATTTATTAAAGTAACGATGGCAATCAATGCAATTCTTTAACCGTACTCTTGTATATGTTCTTGCACCTAGAAAAGTTAATAACGCTAAATGAATCAACGTAATGAATGAGAACGAGAAAATCATCGGCAATAAAGTATTCTGATGATTTCGCCTCCCATATGATTTGTACATGTAAAACTGGTTCCATGTCTGCATGAAATAACCCATATTTCTTTCAAGTGGATGAAAGCCTCCTTCAATTTGTCATAATTCCCTAAGTTTTCGTCTATAAAGAAAAGTTTTACCAAATGAAAGCTGTTGCCATGTTATATTCCCTGCTTAACTGTCACTGAATGTTTTACTATTTCCACATGTAACATTTTTCTCTTTGTTAAAATATTTCATTATATATGTTTGTATGCGCAACCTGGTGCAACATCAAGTGTTAATATTATGATTGATGATTTAATGGGTTTATTTCAAGGTCATTCAGGGGCTTTGTCATAATTTAGTCTATGCCTGGATTAGGACACACACTAGTTCAATCCCTTACAAATACGCATACATAAATGCAGGTTGTTTCCTTTGATATTCTAATATAACTTACTTCCACTTTGTAACCACCGTCTGCTGATTGACAGCAAGTTTTGTTCATGCTTGTTTTACTCAGAAACATTCGACCATCTCATCCAGAGTTCAAAGATTTCCTATATCCTTCATCATTAGTGTACTTGGCAACTACTTCTCTGATTCCGACCTGAATACCCTGCTCCAAGATTGTCCTGACCTTCACGGGCACTCAGATGTTTAAATACAACATTACTCGATAAAACATCGTTGAAATTGAATGATATTCGTAAATCATCTTAGTACCTTGGAGAAGTCCAGTATCTTGAAATACGCATTGTATCTATCGCAAGGAAGAATAGAACAATAACTATATTACAAGTAAGAACGAACAAGGAACTTTGTACTTTGGTTTCGTGTTATTTCGTGAACGTATTCTCGTTGTTGAGAGAAAACCAATGTCACGGAAGCCATTAAGAAGAGTAGTACCCCGCAATCTGTCCTTTCAAGCGGAAACAGATCCCTTTACCTTTACAGGTTTCATGAGATTTACACAGATGGATTTTATGGTCTCTGGTCTTCAGAGATAAATTCTCTCGCCAAAGGTTAAGAATAGAATTGATATTTGACTTCTGTAGAATTGTGCAAAATATAATCCTGAACAAAGAAAACTTAAAACTTAAACAAAACCACACGCTTTTTCTCCCTTGGTGAGAGCTACATGTCGGAATGGTTCCTGTGAGGGAGCAACAGTAAGTTCAGGCGTCAGTGAAAGTTCACCTGAGGAATAAGGAACACATATTGCTCTTGCCAATTTAGCGTTTAACTTGGGTCCAATAAAAAATCTGAAACATATTTACATGAAAAGCAGTGTTTTAACTGTTAATAAACTGTCCATCTGAAATGAATGGAAATGTCGTCGTTTCCGTATATGTCACAAAATCAGTTGTTCCAAATGTGGTCTCTCAATCGACAAAGCAAAGACCGTTTCTTTGGTGAAATTTCCTACAGCCATATATCTAGCGTGCAGAATATTGCAGGCGAAAAGTTACTGTATACTAAAGCAGTTCAGACCTCACGATTATTCCGGGTATAAGCTAGTATATTGGATAATAGAACACTATCTGCCTTTTCCTTTCTAGCAAAGTAATTGACCATGACAGGTTTATGACAATAAAGAACTCTGCAGATCAAATTTTCCTACAAGGATTACATTGCCACTTAAACTGTCTCATAAAAGGAAATTTACTAGGACTAGAACAAAACATTTCTGACTGTAGAAACGACCTTATTCCAGAGTAAGGTCACAAGTTTTCAGTTCTTGTCTTATTCATATTCTTTAGGTCCTTTGGAAATAACGTTGTGCAACCTATCTGATTTGCTTGCCCATATATTCTAATGTCAAAGCTTAATACACAATCAATCCTGAAAATTAAACGGTTCCTGAATTGAACTAATCACATATTAAACACGCTTCACAGACAAAAGGGGCAAATTTGCGTGTGGTAAATAGATTTCAAATTTGCTACTGTTCTCAAGGTAGATAAGGGAATCAATTTCACCCCATGCTTCACTGTGCACATGGTTTGTTTTGAATTCGTGTTATCACGTACATGATATGACCAGACACAGTAGATGCAACATTAACACTGCTAACACTGTCTGATAATCTCTCCAAATCTATTTCCGATCCCTTAACCATGTTATTGAGCTGAATGCCCTCTATCGGGAATTCAGCTTTCTGTTTTCACCAAATTGTAGCTTTGATTTCTGACCTTATTTCTGAAAGTTCTGACAAGGTGCCAAGGATGTAACATGTCACGTGACAGACAAAATGGCGGCATGAAGTTTGGTAGCCGACAGGTTATCGCCTTGTTACTTTTTGTATTATTTCTGCTCTAATTGCAAGGAAGTAGTCTTGGTCAAAGCACGTTAACATAGCTCAGTATATAGAGTAATTTTATATGGTTTCCCTTCGTTTAATTAACCTGTTAGTCAGGAATTAACGCCTTTGCAATGTAAACGTATAATGTTGTAGGCTTTACACATGAAATGTTTTGTGTCGTGACAGTATTTGACTCTCTATGATCAATGTTTCTGCAAACATAGTCTACATGAATTTTTCATCTCCGCACAAATTCGCTGTTTATTGATTATTTGTCGAGTAAAATATAGCTTGTCAAACATTGTAAAGAAACAATTGGTATGTGGAAGATGAATTGTGAGAAATAATGGTCTCGATGATTGGACTTTGCCAGATAATAAAATCTTATACTTTCAACTATCTTACATTGCATCATTAATGTAGATCAATGGCTTGGCGTAATATTTATAGTTTACCATTTTCTTTTCAATACCTAGCAATTAGAAAAAAATATATATAATTAAAACGTAACTCATATGCTGTTCAACCTAGTATAAGCAAGCTTCTCTTTTGAAAATTGATGCCATCTCAGCTTAATTTAAACTGATGCACTTGTCACAATAGAACACAGGGCAGTCCTGATTTTGCAATGGATCGCTGCTCTTACGTTATTATTTATTTAGCAATTTCAAAGGAGAGGCCTGCTGTGCGCGGAAAACTTATCAGAAAAGCAGTAGAGATATGAGATACTTCATTAATTTAGTTTGACAGTGGCAACAGGTTTTTGTTATCATTTGTCACTAAACAATGTTGAAAGAATGAGACTTACTTATGACAGAAGAATAGACAATGTATAAATATGGTGTCACTCCAAAGCAACATCTTAATTAAGACAAATCTGTCACCGACAAAGATTGTAAAATAAAGAAAGGAACATACAAATGTCTGAAATCGAAAAAATAAATTGATTTTGTCGAATATTTTGTGAATTTATCTTGATTTGACTACTCAACTGTGATGTATTGAACTTTACTCAAGACAAGAACATTAATGAGTAGAAGAATTCATGTCAATCTGATAGTGATTTACTTTACAAGTAAGTACTTTTCGACAGTATCACACTGCCATCTTCAGCTTGGAAGAATGATTTTTGACCTAAAGGACATGAGTTTAAATACCTGAACAAGTGACACCTGCCAAATAATGATTAAAGCTCACAGAGAGCTGTGAAATACAAACTTCACACCTTTCACTTTGATTAGTGAAGTGACAC
>JBCAUI010290743.1:0-15671 GCA_038406195.1 Haplosyllis anthogorgicola
TCGTTTTGTCTTGGTTTCTATTTTTACAAGTTTTTTAGGCAGACGACCACATACTCTGTCATTCGACAGACAATAAATATGGAAAATACATGAATTAAAAAACATGAATTAAAAAACATTGAGAATTTGAGAAGGGTACAACATGTTATACTTCCTCAAATAAGGGTCTTAATTTCCACGTTTCCATGCGCGTGCCACCGCCAATTGTTGTCATATTTTGATGCTTTTGTGATTTTACTGCGCCTTCAGAAGGGACGCACAGGGTGAGGACTTCTTCGAACTGAGGACAACTTGAACAGTTGGCTATTCACATAAGGTAGATTACTTGTTAGTATACATAAAGCAAAGGTGGATTTTCAAGTAAAATTTCCGTAGATTGTTGAGAAAGATTTAAGGAACGGACTTTACACTCTAAAATTGTAGTACAGCTCCGGAAATTGATTTCCTTTTGTAAAATCTCATGTCATGTTTTTCATGAAATAAATACTTAAAATATATTATTAACATTTCATATTTTGACAATACATTTCCCACCACTTGCGAAATGCATTTTGTTGTTTTTTGTCTTTACAAAAATTACATAAATTTGGATCGTTTTTGAAAAACAAAAGAAGTCCACGCTGCAATGCTGCTGAACACAAAGCATTGAATGGGTACAATTTTATTGTTCCGAAATTCCTCCAATCTGTTGACTCCAAATGAGGAATGTTTATCAATTACAAATTGTCTGAAGTTGAGAATTTTGAGCTTTGAACAAACATCTCCTGAAAGTCCTGTCAACTGGGAAAAGTACAGAACAAACGGGAGAACAAAAGAATTCCTCGCTGTGCTTTTAATGCGCTATTGTGCCAAAACTAAATGAAATTTCATGCCCTGTTACAAACTTTGTGCTGCAACTTCTGCGTTTTCTCCGAGGTGTGATAAGTCTGACAATAAATCCAAAAGAAATTTCTTCATTATCAGCACAAAAAATGATAAAACGTTGGAACCCCATTATCCTGCGCATCACCATGAAAAAAGGGGAATGAAATAACAAGACATGCAGGTTGAGACAGCATTAAGCAGCCTAACGTTTCTATCAATTTAGGAACGTCAGAAAACAAGGGAATTCCATGCAGGATTATTGATGTGCATAACAACAAGCGTGAAATGTTATTGTTCTCAAGCTGATAAGATTTTTCAAGCTATGAACTTGACATGCAGTCAGTAAAAGTTCAAACCTGAATATCCTACAAATTTTGAGACAATAGAATCAAAGTGCATGAAAATTATAGCCATGAAATTCTTTTGTCCACAAAGTTACAAAGCTCCTAAAATTGATTTCTTTTTGCAACAATAGAATTTTATGCTGTGTCTTTCACGCAAACAAAAAGCACGTATTGTTCTCAAAGTGAACAGACATTTCATCCTCTGTGCAACTACGGCTCAGAGCAGTACGCGGTGCGTGAATCATTGCCCCGCACAAAGTGGTGGAGAATCCCCGGAAAGGAACAACAGGTTGTCGCGAGGATCGATCGGCCGATAAGTGCATTAATTGATACAGAAGCTTTTATCACTTTATATAATATTAATTATAGAGGAGACCGAGTCAAGTAAACAAGCTATTTCTGTCCTTGATTCTGTTAAATTAGCTGCACAAACAACTTAAATTAGTATGTGGATCCCAAAGGGCTCTGAAAGGGAAAAGGGACTTCTATTAATATGGGTGACGGAATGGATAACGAAGCAAAGTGCAAAGATTAAGACTTCCTTGTATTGCTGTATTATACAAAGGAAACATTCAGTTAGGCAAGATTCTTCCTTGAAACCATATTACCCCGAACTGATTTGTTGACTGTAACTATGAAAGAAATGCTTTTGTTGTTATAGTCTATGCTCATGTATGAGAGATTTCATAACAAAATGACACAGTTTCAAAAGAGACGCTTGCTAAGAAAAGTAAAGATAAATGTGTCTCGCCGAACTTCACATAATTAACTTTTTGAATATTCCTTGTGTATAAATTTCTTGTATATAAAAAGTGGGAAAGTGTTAATTTTGCTTTGGTACCTTTTAGAGCCCTAATAGGTGTGTTGATCCTACAAAAGGGGATTCAACCAAATACGATTGTAGCCAATCAGGGGAGGTTTCTACAACTTTTAACCAATCATGAATCAGAAAAATACTTCAATAAATTCGCAACCCTCCCACCGCACATGCCCTTTTGTGTGAGGTAAACAAGTTTGAAAGGGATCACGAGCGTGACCCGAATTGCTAATGATCCAAGGGAAGTCAGGTTGTCAACTGATGCATCAAGGTCAGATGGTAGTAAACATGTTTACAATTTTAGGGACGCTCTCGCCATGCATTAAAATTGAATTCCCCGGGGACGCATGCGTCTGCACAAACAACTTGTTTTTCCCGCATAAAAAAAAAACGAAACGAAACCGACGCGAACGAGTAATGACGGTCCCTCGGGTATTAGATCATTGGCGCAGTGGCGGATCTAGGGGGGCGCCCCGGCGCACGTCCCCCCCCCGCAACAGCCCAAATTTTCTTCGTTTTCATACACTTTCTGCTAAATTTTGGGCGAAAATAGGGGTGGCGCCTCCTGCCCAATGGGCCGGCGCCCCCCCCCCCACAACGGGAAATCCTGGATTCGCCCCTGTAGATTGTTCTAGCACTGGACAGTCCACTAACCCAAAAGTAAAAACGCAAAAATTTAGGCTAAAATTGACACCCATGTACTCAGTATACCATGTCTTTGTATCTTCTGATTTTTTCCACATGTCTTTAAATATAATTCAAATTTAAACATTTTAAGTTTTCCCAAAAAATCGCTATTTTGATGAGTATTATGTTTATGTATGGTTTTACCCGTTTTGCCCCTACAAATGGAAATCAACAGGTTTTAATGTATTACTTTGTTTACCACAAATAACCCTTGTTTTCCTTAATGTCATAGTAACCAATCAAAACAATGGCGATGAATAGCACTTAAAATTTGCCCTTTCATGCCAGAAATGTTCCTTTAGTTTGTTAGCAAGATGTTCAACGGTCATTCTAAAAATAAAATTGAGGGTAGATTCCCGCAATGGTAAAGCGCGAACAGTGAACCTAAACTGAACTTAGCGCACCATTCTTTATTTATTGACAACACAAATGAAAGTACCAGAGGATGGATGCGTAACTCAAATCATGGCGCAGGGCGCAGTGATCTTTTACGAATTTGTACATAATTGTCCCTGGGTTGTCAAAAGCTGCCGACTTGTCCGCAGCGTTATCTAGGAATTTGTCTGGACATAACTCAGGGGCGGATCCAGGATTTCCCATTGGGAGGGGGGCGCCCGACCCGTTGGGGGGCGCCACCCCTATTTTCGCCCAACGTTTTAGCGGAAAGTGCATGAAAACGAAAAAAATTTGGGCCGTTGGGGGGGGGGGCGCCGGCGACGCCCCCCTAGATCCGCCAATGTAACTCTAGATACTTACGGTCCCATCTTTATTAAGCTGTTGCATTCTAGGAATGGTATACATTATGGTATTATGCAGCGCGTTTTCATAACCCTTAACATGCGTGCAGTTACAGTTCAACAGTTTAGCGTTGGGCTCATAGGCTTAACAATATAGTGTTAGACTGGTGCATTAAGGACTGGTGCATTAAGGACTGGTGCGTTAAGGTTTATGAAAACGCGCCGTTGGTGTGCCAAAGAAATTGGTGACATGCTAGTGAGATACCCACACCTACTACCCTCGCCCCTTCGTCCGGACTTGGGATTAAAAGTTTGAAAGCTGGAAAAGCTTAACAGTAATGGCGGACCCGAGATTTTGGATCCACTGCCGAAATTAAATGTAATTCATGCAATTAACTGGTTGCCAAAAATGGTTTTTTCCTTGGCCCAGACTGACCACATTCATAGGAAGAAATGTTCGCTCATTTTTCTTCAATTTGGAAACAAAAAAATTTCACAGAAATCCTATCGATTGTCTGCATAAGAAAAAATAAGGGAGCTTCCATAAAATACCGTGTTAAAGTCCTGATACGATTTTCGTGTACTGATTTATTTATTTTAGCGCAGGGCCATCAATTCAGTCATCCGCCGTAATTCTAAGGCATTTTATGATTTTGATTTTTGCGGCTTACTAAAAGCACAGTGGCGGATTCCATTGTTCTCTTACTAAGGCATTAGTTTTTTTGCTGACATGTTATGTCAAAATGGAGCTGGCCGTTGCACATCGTTCTGAAAACGTTCAATCAATACAGTAATGTACAGTAATTTGATTTTGTCGTCGATATAGGAAGTAAGGTATTGTAGTGGATCTATAAACAGTTGATATCAGATAACTAGCGAATAATAGAGGCGGATCCATGCATTTCAACTGATACTAAATAAGTCGTGAAGAACAGAGGTGGACCTATGTGTATCAAGTTTTTATTCAACAGGACTTTATACAATCAGTGAAAATCTATTCTCGCCAATACGGTGACATTTTGCAACTGTTATTTCATTTATATTTGCCCCAAGTAATAGATTATCATTATTACCATTATTTCGATATATAAAAAGCTGTTTACATTTCAAGAAAATATTGTTAATCGTAGTTTCTTCCTCGCTAGTCAGCGTGGATGCCAGAACTGTGTTATTTACATGTCGTTAGCATTTCTGTTCAATCCTTTCTTTTTGTGCCAAGACGTCAGATGTTATCAATTAACAAACATAAGAAGAAATGGTCTATATTTTCTTCATATGCAAATAAAGACGTTACTTCCTTTTTTCATCTACTGAAGTCATCAGATAAAATTTGAAGGAAAGCTTTTTGTGAAATCGAGAAGAGATAACCCAAAATAATGAAATTGCTAAGAATTTGGAAACGAACAGAACAAAAGAGAAAACAAAAGAATTCCACACTGTGCTTTTAGAGGTGCTATTGTTATAAAAGTGATAGAAATTTCATGATTTGCAACAGTCACCTCAAGATGTTTAACGATCAATACAGATTTCTTGAGATGACCTCGCGTTTTTGTATTTAACACTGGTTTACTCTCTATGGCCAGCGAAAAGAAACTCAGAAAGACTTACACTGGTGAGTCATTGCTGCTGAAGATGTGTTGAATTTTCTTGCATCAGTACACAGAAATCGTATTATTTTGAAAACGAAGAAAAAAAGGAGAGAACGAAAGAATTTCACGCCATGCTTTTCGTGCGCTATTGTTAAACTTCTGATACGAATTCCGTGTATTGACTAAAGGTGAAAACACACATCAGTACTACAGAATAGCACGACATTGCGATGATTTATGCGTTTCGCATGTGCATCAATAACAATGATTTACTGAGGTCAGAGATTATTGTCTTCAGATCTCATAAATAACGAGCTTGTTTACAAGTTGTAAACACTAAGGACATTAACCCAATAGAGACAGACATACCAACATGGGCGCTCACACATTAATTATGTCACAGGGCAGGAAGGTACCAGAGTGCCAGAGAAATCGAGAGAAAAGGGTTGGTAATAGATTGTATTGAAAACTCAGGGAAATTAGATAATTTGGGAACATTTGGGAACAACAGAATTCCGCGCCATTAACGTGAATAATAACAAATACTCTTCGTCAGTGAATTTGGTGGGTGGAATTCCTTAGCGGAGTTAAAGTGATAGCAAAGGGGCCACCAAAATTGTAAGCATAGATATGTGTACTACCGAATCCTTCCAGACGCCAATGTGAATCTACCACAATCTGCAAACATAACAACTCTATAATTTATCCATAAATCTCTCCCGAGGGAGAAATCACAATATCACTCGTCAATTATTAAATTGTTTTGCAAAATCTGAATCTGGGATCGATTCCCGCGGTGTCGGCCTTTGTTGTAGCTACGTGTCTTCCCTTTCGCGCAACTTTATGCGCTTTTCCACGCAGACTATAAGTGGCACGACGGTGGGGCCGCTAGTTCAGACACTTTCCCGACCGGCTACAGAGAGGACGCAAATTCTTCGCAGAGAATTCTCCAAGAACACTACAAACTAAATTTCAGAGAAAAGTTGCTCTAAAACTCAGCTGGCACTTTTCTTTTGAAGCAAATAAAAATAGAAAAGGCAAAAACAAAATTTGCAAGTTGCAAGTTGCAGCAAGAAAAAAGACAGAAGTGAGAAGACAAAACAAGAAGAGAAAAAAAGAAGACGAAGAAGAGGAGGAAGAAGAAGCAAATAAAAACGATAAAATATACTATAAAGAATAATTTTTGAAGAGACAGTATCATGCTCGCTACTCAGCTGATATTTCTAGATTTCATCGGGTTGAGCTTTTTTCAATTCATCGTGTTCTTCATTTTCCTATTCGCCGCAAGAAAAGTTATCGTCGAAGTTCTCAGCAGTAAATAAACTGAGAAAAGTTACCCGACTTTTTTTCGAAAGAAAAAGAACTATAAAATAAGAGAAGAGAAACTTCAAGAAAGAAAACTAAGAAAAAAAGAGGTTTTAAAGTGAAAAAAAGGTGAAAGAAGAAAGAAGACAAACAGTCGAAAAATAAACTGAAATCGAAGACTCAAAGAAGTTGAAAAAGAAGAACCAAGTTGAGAACAAGAGACAGTAGAAGATAAAAAGAAATTGAAGTTTGAAGAGATAATTGAAAACGTTAAAAGAAGAATTCGTCACGATGAACGACTGGTTCTCAACGATAGCCGTTTCGGCAGTGACAATTGGGTTGATCTACACCTATTTCACGGGCAGCAAGAAAAATGACAAGGTAGGGAACCGTCCCAAAGGCCCAACCAAGAAGAGTCAGATCAAGAAGTAACCAGCATTTAGACAAAATAATAATACAAATTGGGCCACCAGGCTAGTTTGTAGCCGTACTTTTGTGATCTGACCCTTCAATTTGATTTGCTATTTTGTTTTGCATAAATCTAACAAATGAATATTTTCTTTCAGAATTTTTACGCTGGTTTAATTACTGTAACCGTTTATGTAAAGTTTTAATACATTGCAGGACTTTAATTTTTTTACAGAAATTTAGAAAAGAGAAAACCAATTATAAAATTAAATTAGATTTAATCAAGACCTCAGTGATCAAACTACATGTACAGAATAGTATCTGGCAGAGGTGTATTTAAAAAGACAAAACTTGACAAATTTATAGAGTATTTATTGTAAAATTCAATAATGAAACCGGGTTTAAAATAAGTTAATCTGACATAAATTATATGATGTACTCCTATAGTGCTATTCTGTATTGTGTTTAACGAAGAGATTTACTGTGCGAAGAATGCGAAAATGTTCCACACTTGCTCCTAATCTGATCTCTATACCCATTGAATAATTTTGTTTAATCTGCATCAATTGTCACTCTTCTTGAATCTACTGTTAACCTTCAATTCTTACTGTGCATATATTTCTATAATCGCAGCTTCTCTGTCCGACGAATCTGAATCTCTACAGCTTCTGCTACAGTGAGTTTTTTTTACTCTGACTCAAAAGGAAAACTTATATTTCTAAATTTCAAGACTGCATCACTGAATGTTTAGAATATTTTATGTATAATTGCTCCATTGTTTAATCATGTTTAATTGAGGTAATAAATATTCTTCATAAAATAACGTGATGTTATTTTTACTTTGTACAGAAGAATGATCATGAAGAGAAGAAAGAAGAAAAGAATGAAGAGAGAAAGAAGATTCCCGGACCACCTCCCTCACACCCACAGTGAGTGTCCCTCTACATATTATTTGAATAACTATAATCACAAGAAACACTTTGTACAAAATTTGAATGATGATGACTTATACAAAAGATTGCCGACTGACTATTCAGGCAATGAGTTGAATTCGTCACGGTTGATCACCATTCTGTTTGCGCACTTTAAGAAACTGTTCCATGTGAGCTTCTGTAACCAGTATTCAATGTAGTGAAATTTGCTACACGCAAGAAGAGGCACTATCATCGTATTTATGTGTGTTTTTCTAATCCGTAGACTCGGAAACCTTCTGGATATCGGAGCTGCTGGCGGGTACTACCACTGGTTGAAGAAGCTGCATAAGGAATACGGAGACGTCGTCTCCTTCATGTTCGGAGACAAACTGACCGTCAGCGTATACAAACCCGAGCACTACAAGGCCATGAAACACGCATCCGACAGACCTCGTGAGTTACTTTACCGCTTCTTTATGATGAGGAAAACTGCTTTACATGTTTGTTTGTTTCATACACTGAATTACTGAATTATGTTGAATGAGTTGTAGAGCATGCATTGCAATTGTGTAAGCTAAGAGATTCTAGAAGGTTGTAAAAAGTTCAAAAGTAAAGGAAAGAAAGAAAGCAATAGAAAAACCAGTAAATAGCTCAAAACAATACAGTGAATATAATATATAATAATTATTTGTTCGTTATTTTCAGTGGAGATGTTTGAGATATTCTCGCCCCTGATCGCAAAGGAATGCATCACCTACCAGAACGGAAGTGACGGAAAGCGCAGGCGCAGAGCGTATGATGGCTCATTCTCCCACAGGTCCATGGAGGGTTATTACGAAGGTCTCACAGAGGTACGTCTGTCCGTCCGTCCGTCCGTCCGTCCGTCTGTCTGTTGATACTTGGTTCTACATTGGGCATTAGCAATTGAGAAGACAATTTTGCGCAGCGATGTTATCAATAGATAGCAGAAATAACAATAGAAATACAGAAATATGCTTCCAGAATTGAAATAATTCTCTCCAGTTTATTTTCATACATATTTATTACCAATGTAATTTTTTCCGTTTTCTTTCAGTCAACTCTGGAGCTGATGGATGAGCTGGCCGTCGCTGATCGCTCCCGTCTGCCCGTCTCACAGTGGACTCTGCGGCAGGCGATGAAGTGCTGTCTGAGGGAATGCTTCGGAGATTTCTTCAAGAGTAACGATGAAATTGTGCGCATGAAGGACAACTTCGATTATGTAAGTTTTCTTTTGATACCGTTTCCCTTTTCCGAATTTAACAAAAACTTTTGACTACTTCTTGGGAAAGATTTTGTTAGACTTGGTCAATCAGAATGTTGTAGTCGAAAGACTCGGTTACGATCCTCTATCATAAAAAGAATTGCCAACATAAATGTATTATAAATCTCAAGTGAATTGATATTGTGATAGAAAATAAATCAACTCAATTCAATTCAATTCAATTGCAACATGTTCTTAACCAGTTTGCTCGTTTTTCAGTGTTGGAAGGAGCTGGAGAGCCGAGCTGGCGGGCAGTACCCGGAACCCGGCAGCGAACGGGACCGAATCTTCACGGAACGGATCAACGACATTCAGGAGCGCGCCCGAGCGATGATCGAGCACAGACAGAAGACGGTCCGAGAGAACCCAAACACGCCGACGAAGTTCATCGACATCGTTATGGAATTCGGTGGGGACGACGACAGCCTTGTTCAGTCAGATCTCGTCGATTACATCCTGGCCGCCTACATGTCAACGGGCGACAGTGAGTATAAGTTTTATCAACAATTGAGATTTTCTCGTTTGTAATCTGTCGGATTTTTGATTGTCGATTCAGCAGGCATGGGTACAGACCTCTGTGCATGTTATGAGTATGATAGCTGAAATAATAAAACTGTTCACGTAATAAATTATATTTTGTAGTTTTGTAGTAAGAAAATTGGAGTTTAATAAATTCATAATGCTGTTTCTTGTAGTGATGACTTGGTGCTTCTACTTAATTGGTACTCATCCTGAAGTAGAGGAGAAGATGTACAAAGAGATCATGGAGGTTTTAGGAGAGGATGGGCAACCAACTTTTGAAAATCATCGCCAACTTGTGTGAGTATTCAATTTTAGTAAAGATATTACGAAAGTCATTTATGTAAAGTTGGATCCCCTGATCTGACCTTACATTACATTATAAAGTGGCATTAATGCTACTTATCCAAAATTAAGAGCAAACTTTTGTGTACTAGAATAAAGATACATTTGAATGATATTGTTTATTTATGGTGTCTACCTGCAGGTACATGAAGCAGGTTCTCGATGAGGTATTACGTTACTCGTTGCTGGGGACGTTTACGTTACGTTACGCTGAACGTGAATTGAACCTGAACGGTTACGTCGTTCCGCCAGATGCCACCACCATACAGGCTATAGGAATCACACACATGGATCCGACGTACTGGCCAGAGCCTGAAAAGTGAGTAATACAGGATTATATTAATCGATATGGCCTACTGGCTGTGTACTCTCGAATTTGCACCTCTATTTTTACAGCATAAAGATTTCATTTTGCGAACAATAGATTTTCCCGCTGCGTCTTTCAGTCCAACACAGTGTACGAAATTTGGGCACAGTTTTCCAATGGCTTTATGTTGAGGAAAATAATGTACTAATATGGGAAAATTATTTCCTGATAACTGTGCACAATTATATTAATTATAATTATATTTATATTAATTGCACACTTTGCATTCATAATTAACATATTTTTATTATCATCCATACAGGTTTGACCCGGACCGCTTTGCGCCTGAGGTTGCCGCTACCCGGCCGCGCCACAGCTTCGTACCGTTCGGATTCTGTGGAGGCAGACAGTGCCCTGGATTCAGGTAAAGCCGCGTACACACTGTTCCTAAATTCGTTTCCTATTCAGCGATTAATGAATAGCGATTTCTCTTTACGCACTTCCCTAAATTCGTTTGTATTCAGCTATTTATGAATTTATCGTAAATTCTGCATGTTTACAATGTGATAACGTCTTCTATCTTTAGAAACAAAAATGTAATTCAGTTAGTCACGTATTTGTTTTGATCTTGGCTGGGCCCGTGAATACAATTTTGTGAAATATCTAAGACGGACGTTATTTTTATACATTACAGATTCACGTACACAGAGACAACCATCATATTCGCCAACCTAATCAGAAAGTATCACATTCGGTTCAGTACGCCACAGAAAGACCCAGAGCGAATGTACGGCCTCCTTACCTTCCTTAAAGACGAAATATACGTGGACCTGGAGGAGAGGCACCCTGTAGCTCAACCACAGAAGGAGGCACACCCTGTCACACGAGAAGTGCGACCCCAACGCCACCTAGTGGAGGCATGTCCCGTTACACAAGAGCGCCGCCCTATGCAAAGAGATTCTGCATCTGCGTAACATTACAGCGGCGTAACAAACATTATGTATATATTTCTCGTAACATATGTACAGAGATGTGTCTTCGATGAAATAGACTATGAATGAACTAAATGAACAAGTACTGAGAAATCAAGAAAGGACGAATACATTGAAATGTGCCACCGTTCTCTTAATGAAACGGTGTTTTTATCTTTTGAAGAATCTTCTTAATTTCCGGTTCATTATAGAAGGTTAATAGTGCTAATTTAATGTTAATAACAACACGAGTACATTTTAATTTTATGTATATGTGTGTAAATATCTTCATGTACATATTGTATATCTAATATTTTCATTGTTATCGTGTCATTTTAATACAATGCCTGATAAACAGGTTGAATTAATTGAACTTTGTTATAAAAGTGACATATTTAAAACAAGAGAAACATAAATAAATGTAATATAACGCAAGACTATTTATATTATTTTCTTCAATAATTACGGACATCCCATAAATCTGATACCACATGTGAGTAAAAACGACAACGACATAAAAATTTTGTTCAGGCGAGGAAGCTGCTTTTTCGCTAATGAAGAAAAATCAACAGAAAATTAACAGATCCCCCAAGTTCACCACGTCATTCTGAGTCCAAAGCTAAAGAAAGAGACTCATCAAAAATTAAACAACCCTTTGGACAAATAGTCACACATGATCAATCGCTATTCTCCTGCGGAGCGCAATGAATCAAATATTGTGATGTCATACTAGACCATTCATTACTGGAGCGCTTTTGATTTACACTCCGCTGACTTAGGAAAAATACTTTTAACTAAATGAAAATCAATTTGAAGAAATTTTCAATTTAATTAGGTAATCTACACTTTTATTTGCATGTAACTTCCCAGAGTGAACAAAATATCAAATGAGATTATAATTCAGGAGAGAAATTATATTTACATTGCGTGACAGTTGTTAAAAGCTAACTTTTGTTCGGGCGATAATAGAAGGTTTGGCGTTTCTGAGTCACCGGCTTATTTTAGTGTCGCCTTACGTGGACCTGCATGCTTTTAATACGAGAAAACAAGGATGACACATTGTACAGCTTATATGAGTGTATTACTAAATTAGTGGTTATTGAACTTCTAAAGCTTTTGTATTGGAACACGAGACACGATTTGAAGTACTTAGAAATAGTTGTGTAAGGAAATAATACTGTGCTACGCTTAATGTAACAACGATGGACGCCAAGCAACAGAAAGATCGTTGGATGACAATACTGCAGCCATGTTTACGGAACCGTTGCCTTGGAGACGTGATTTTACCAGGAACACACAACAGTGGATCGTTCTCCATAACAACAAAGAACGCTGTCATGGTTAATAAAATGATTCCACTTCAGCTTGCATTTAAATTAGGATTGAAAGTAAGAATTCATTTCAGTCCGTAAATAATCATAATGTAAAATAATAATGTAAAACCCCTGATTCTGCTGAACACGGGAGAGATTCTGAGATTGAGTCCTATTCTGGCCCAGCAAGTGATCCAAACCAGGGGAACCAGTGGCCCCACATAATGGTTGCATGGTGATATCCACAGTAAATAAATCTCTTCAATAAAGCCCAGCCATCGGGGTAAGTCCGCACACAAAGTGATGGCGAGGATGGTGACGTGACGTAACGTAATTTGGCGTGATGTAACATAGGATGGGGGTTACCGTTGGATTCCCAGCAAATTTTACTGGTAAATAATTAGATGAGAATGAAATAAATTATCTTTGATTTTAGATGACGAAACATTTTCATTTACTTTACAGGATTTTGCCGTTGACTGGGCCATAAACCACGAAGGAGATTTCCAGGAACAGTTGATGCATGGGTTTCGTGTATTGGATCTCAGAATCTCTTATTTACCCGAGGCGAATGCGTTCCACTGGTGGCACGGTGTCACAGGAAGTGAAATCAGTCAAGGCTTACGACAGATCAAAGAATTTGTGGCCAGAGACGAAAAAGAAATCGTCGTTTTGAGAATTTCACATTTGAACTGCCCAGGTTCATCGGTCTCATGCAGGCGACTAGATATTCCATCAGAAGCTCTTCGTAAACTGGGGGACCTCGTACATTCAATATTCTCTGATAATTTCTTACCTTCCAAGATGTTTCAAGCTAGCACCACTTTTGATCAAATCTGGAAAACAGGAAAAAATGTATTTGTCTTTATAGAAGATACTTTGTTCAACAGACTTGGCCATTCAGACGTGTTTGTGTACAATTGGGCGGATAGGCGAGTGCATGGCGCAAAGTTTCCATTTCTAACCAATCCCAGGAAAGTTTTACAGTACAGAGAGGTTGTACTGAGTACACAGAGACGCAAATTAAATGACGTCATGACGTACAATCCATTCATTGTGACGCATCAAACAATCAATATGATTGGTGCACTCCTCCAGACCAAACTAGTGCTGTTCTCACTTTCTGGGATTTCATTAGTGTGTTGTCTCGGTTACGACTATTGTCTAAACAAACCAAGTACAATTCAGGGAGCTATGCTGTCTCTTCTTGTGTGCCATTTAGCAATATGGCTGACGGGACATTGTTTAGGATTTGAGGGACAAGCCAGCAGTTTAATTGAAATGTCTAGAATAGCAAACACATACGGAATGGGCACACTTGGATTTCCTTTCAACAAGTGGTATCCGACATCACAGATTTATAATCGAGGGTTTAACACTGTGGTACGAATGTGGAGCCAACAACCAAATAAATATAAAATGAACATGATACTCGTCGACGATTTTTACTCAAGTGAAGCTGTAGACATTGCGATTGACTTCGTTAAAATGTTTGAAAATGACAAGAAATAAAATAAAAGTTTAGTCGAAGCCCAAGTGCTGGCTTCACTTGTATAAATGTTCGAATGTGTGTACATTTGCGTTTTCGCATGAAGCAAAATACACCAATTAACTTTTGACCGACCACCTAAACACTACTGGAGCAAAAGTACACTATGTAATGACGTAACATTTTGACGAGATAGTTTAACTAGAGCTGTTACGTCAAAAGTAATGTCGTGTCTGCCGAATGACGTCACAATGTTACCAAAGTAACGTCTTGGTAACAGAACTATTTCTTGGTACTACTTCTTGGCATAGGAAAGTGGAATGTGGGATGAACCTTTGTTTTGAGATTCTGTATTTTTTAGGCTGAAGACCACATACTCTGTCATTCGACAGACAAAAATGTTGCCACTAATAAACTATTAGCAATGCAAAAAAGATAATGCGAGCATAATGCTAAATGCATACGTATGTCAAGTAAACAGGTGTGTCATAAATGTTTTGATGGATTGTTTGAGTTCACATTTCTTTTGTACAGAAATAAGCCCCATGGCATTCAAATACGTGTATACTTATGTAATCAGGAGAACACTGAATAGAGTTTGAAAATGTTATTCCAGAAATATTTAATATGCATTAACAGCCCAAAGATCTTGGCACTCGATTTACGTGAATAAAATGTAATGTTATTCAAGAATTTAGAATTTTTCCTTTATTGCGTAACGTTGTTTAGAATAACTATTAACAGTTAAGCAAAACTTTAGAACAATGTACAGATAAAACGTTCGAAATTACCAACACTCGCCGTAAAATGAAACTAAAATATTATTTCAAGAACTTTTTATTTATCCAGAGAATACTGAGATGAGTTTTTTGAATGAAATCAAGAAGTTTTCTAAGTCTTCCCTGAAGAAAGCGGACACGGAGATTACGACAGTCGGTGGGCGCAGAGTGCGTGAAACCAGAGATGAACACGGACATGTCACATCAGAAGTAAGTGTAATACAATCCTAGATTAAATGACACTTTTTAAAAATAAATTTACGTTCAACCTATGTTTACCCTTTGTCAAATAAAACCATAACAATGTTGTAATTGCATTACAGGTTTTATCAGAAGGTGAACTCGGTTTTGTTGGTGATTACAAACCAGATCTACAAGTAGCAGAAATCCTACCAAAACTTTACTTCGGTGAGACTTTCTACGGACTCTCATTATTTCTGCCAGAACGAAACTTCGAAAGAAAAACCGTAACTGAACAGATAAAAATCACACTAGTATGAAATGTCTACGAACTTTTGCATAAATTGTGTTTTTAGGTTCACAGGACGTCGCGATTGACTTGGATTTATTACGTCAACACAACATAACACACATACTCAACTTGGCGCAAATAGTTGAGAACAAGTTCGTTGGAAAGTTTGTCTACAAGAAGTTAGATCTACTGGACTTGCCGGAAACAAATATAACTGCACACTTTGATGAATGCTTTGAATTCATTGAGAAAGGTAAACATTAAATAAATATATTTTGCATTAGACATCTGCAGACATCATCTTTAAAAAATTAATACAGTATTTCGTATTTTAAAACAAGTGAATACAGGAAACCTTCAAAACTATCTAACAAAAAACCTGAAGTCGAAAACAGCATACGTTCAATTATGCAAAACGCATATATGTACTTTTCTGAAATAGGGTATCACTCGTTCTCTGTCGATAGGGTCATTTAACTTTGTCTCCATTTATCGACAGACTACTTACAACTTATTTTTATTGGCATTC
>JBCAUI010290854.1:0-15667 GCA_038406195.1 Haplosyllis anthogorgicola
GTATGGGGATGAGGTATAGGGATGAATTATGGCCATAAAGTATGGCAATTATGTATGGGGATGAGGTCTGTGCGTGTGTGTGCATGAATGTGTGCGTGCGTGCATGTGTGCATGCATACTTGCATGAATTCTGGCTATAAAGTATGGCAATGCTGTATGCAGATGAGGTCTGTGTGTGTGTGCGTGCATGTGTGCGTGTGTGCATGCATGCATGCATGCATGAATTATGGCTATAAAGGATGGTAATGAGGTATGGGGATGAGGTTTAGGCATCAATTATGGCAATGATGTATGGGGATGAGTTCTGGGGATGGACCCCCCCCCCCCAAATGAGGATGAGGTATGGGGATGGGGTATAGGCATGAATTATGGCCATAAAGTATCAGAATGAAGTATGGGGATGAGGTATGGGGATGAACTGCCCCCCCCCCCCACTACACTGGTATTCCCCAACCATTCGAAGCACGGGTTTCACCTAGTTAAAATAAAAAATAGTAAAAAGCAAGAAGTGAGCAGTCTGGTTGTCCAATTTTTCTGTGGTATTTTTTTGGGGGATATTTCTTATTGTCACACTTTATCGGTCTTTGGTTCATGGATTAAAAATGGATTTCAGCAAGACACCTTGGACGTTCGATTGTCTTAACACAGTTTCTTATCAGTGTTTACACTGGTCGCGATGGAAACCAGCTTCGTGTTGCCAGAATCGCTTTTGAGAAGTGATGTTCGGTGCGTTTCAACAGAATCTTTACATATGGATAAGCATTGTAGTAGACAGAGAATGGATGTAAACAATATGTTAATAAGTGATAATGGAAGGGGAACGTGCACACGAATATAATGAAGAGATGGATCCATAGCAAACCAGCAGAGGAAACAAGAGACGTGAATTGTAATAAATCTTAAAATGGAAGAAAATGCAAAACGGAATCTTTGGAAATTTTTAACAGATTTTTCTCTTTCGTATAGTTTTGAAAGCAATTGGGTCATTAAATGTTAGAAGCAGTAGATTTAAGAAATAAACAGAAAACGGTTACTGTCGCAGTACTTCGTCTGAGACCACAGCAATAGCATTGATAAGAGGTCTGTTTTGGACTTGGGCTGAGCTGGGCTGATTCTCCACTGAGTTTAAGGCGGACGACCTATTCAGTCACTTCTTCGTTCTGCCGCCACATCAACCCATGTCTGCGTCTTGTTTGATTATGCAGATCGTATATTTACAATGCAAATCCCTCCAGGTTTACAAAAATACTAAATTCCTTCTGTGTAAACAGCTTTGTAAACTATCACTTATTCATGAACTCTCTTATTACCATAGAAACGTAAATAATGGCTTTTCCATCCCTTGTTTTGTCACTTTTTTGTCCCCAGTTTTCTGTATCTTTTTACGAACTTTTTGTACTTCTTTTATGAAGCTTATGTACTTTGCCACACACAGGCATCCACTGTTGCGTAAGATAATCAAACTTTGGTGGTAGTAATCTTATGCGCAGATATTCAGAACATTTAAATAGTATATATCTACAATTTTTATTTTTTTATTTTAGCATCGTATTACTTGCATTCATGATATGATATTGTTCTACAAAGGTAGAGAAAACTTTCTGTTCGCCTATGTTGGAAAAAAAAATCCCGTACAATTTATGGTTGCCATGTGAATGCATTGTGCTCATAAATGTGCATATTGTACTTGCCTTTTCAGTACCTGAAATAAATCTATCTAAAAGTTTAACTTCCATTCTTTTCCCCTTTTTCCTAACACTATTTTTTTCTCTTCCCCCTCATATTCTCCGTGGCCTTTTGCTGTCACCCCCCTAAACAACCAAAATACCTGCATCTGTGACGTCATAACTTAACAGGAAGAGCAAACAGACGCTACTTCCGAGACAGCCTCCCCAACGGCCAAGAAGAAGAAAAAGTTGTTCGGATTATTCTGACTATGTAAATGAAAATAAGAAGACTGAAGATAACGCAGAGTTAAACAAACTTGTTGCCAACACAACGGAGAAACCGTGCCATGGTGAAAGCAGAAACAACAAGAAAAAAAATGCATCCCCGACCAAACGAACGAAACATCAGAGAGAAACAGACTGTACAGAAACATTAAGATACGCCTCCGTGGAAACCGTAATGTAAGAAATGTAACATAAGGACTGTCGTATATGAAGGGAACCAAACAAACTGGAAACAGTTTTAGAGTTAATCAAAATGTCCAAAAAAGTTGAAAGATATAACCGAAGTGTTTTCAAGTAAGAAAAATAAATCTAACGAATGAAGCAGGTGGCATTTGTATTTTTAATATCGTGATCAGTGAAGACTACAATGGTCACATGTACATGTACTTTGAAATATCGCCGTGTTCCAAGTTCTATTGTAGTTGTATTATTTGACCTTATGCATCTACCTAAACTTTACTACTGTCAACAAGATATCTGTTCTAAGAACGGTATTTACACCTGTTAACTTCACGTTCTCTCGATGCTTCGACCTAAACATTACACATATATACTTTGGCGTCTAAATTGAGAACACTGGCCAACTTGTCAAGATTATAGTCATAAAATATTTACAAAAAGATATACAACAATATGTTAATGTAGATGGAGTTGTTATTCCACTGTCAGGCTCCTTTGGGAATATTTGAATCGATTTTACTACAGGTCATAGATCATTTGGCGTAATAAAATAACCGACATTATGAAAAATGGTAATGCGACATCAAAGTATAAATGAGAATTATCCAAGCGGATAAAGAGTCTATCACACCGTGAACAAGTTTGAACAGAGTTCACAGCCATGCATCCCAATCTTTCCCAATTGACAGGTTCCCGGTGCTTTTTTGAGCTCATAGATGATTTTGCTTGCCCATCAAAGAAGTCTATCGACGCATGCGCGATAGACTAGTCAGTAAAATAAGAAAGAAGAGCTAATACATTGATTGATTGTATTTGTGCATGTGCATGTGTGTCCGTGCGTGTCTGAGTGTCCCCGTATGCGTGTCTTCGATGTGTGAAAGATAAGGTATGTGTGTTTATAAACTTTATTCGAAAACACTGAAATATTTCCACGTACTTATGTTTTTTATGACCCTGACAATATTATCACAAAGTTGTAAGATCCGTTTACAGAGTGAACATCTCATGTGTGATGTTTTCTTGTCTTCTATCAAACAGGATGAAGAGATAGAGAAGGAGGAAACTCCCCGGGAAGAGACCCCACGGGAACCGGACCCAAAGAGCAAGCACAATGTCCGGAAGGGCGGCCGAGCGGCACCGAAAACGTCGGCCGGAAGAACCCGGTCCCCGGTGAGTATTCTGTTCATCGTTCTGGTTGTAAATACAATATAAATTCTACATATTTGTTCCATGTTGTATTATAAATTGGTCTTAGTTTAGTTCAGTTAGTTTTGATGGATTTTGTTAGAATAATCGTTACCTTGGTACCAATGTATATAAAGTAAGTAGATTCGGTTTTTTTGTTTGTTTGTTTAGTTTCATTTGTTACTAATTTATTCAACATGGAGTCAGTATGCCCAGACGTGCGGAGGATTAGGAGCTGATCCGAACTTGGGTTTTACCCACGGCCCCTTCAGATCCGCAACTGAAGAGTCAGTCGATGTTTATTAGCTAACTAACGTCTGTGCTTGTCCTTTATGTCCGTTTTGCCCACGCAGCAAAGGGGCGACAGACGGACCCCGACGGAAAGTCGCCCAGCGGCGCATGAGCGTAGGCGGAGCTCCCCAGCACAGGAACCCGAGCGTACCCCGACACCACCCGCTGAAAATAACGAAAGAGACGAGGAATTGGTAAATACCTTTGTTTGTCAACCTTAACCTATTTCTCCATGAGTAATAATTTGCATGTAACTGCCTGAAACATTAACGTGTCACATATTTTATTAACCGTACACAACATTACAGTTTTGTGTTGGTGTGATCTTGTATCTTGCGATGTTGTGATAATTTTTGTTTCAAGTAATCTAACAAAAAGCTTAACAATAATTGTATGACTAAAATGTTTTGGTCTCATTGTTTTATTGCTATGTACATATCATTTAATGGTTCCCTTGAAATAATTAAATGAGTATTTACTTAACACACTAACATTTCTTGGTTTTGAAGCTTGGATTTGAAGCTCGTCAAGAGATGAAGCGGGAAAGGGAAGAAAAGGTGTGAAATCTATATCCGTTAACATTACACTCTTCCTGAAGTCGCATGAGTAAAACCATGAACATTTTGATTATCCTGTTCGATGTTTTACACAAAAGATACTGTTGCATGACGTTTGCTGGCAACGTCATGTGATTTACTCTCATTTTACTGATAAGATATTCACTTGTCATTTTCTTCTTAACACAATTTGTCAACTTACTTTATAATCTTATTAGATTTTAAAATTTTACATCTTTTACTCTTGACGTGTGTTTGCAGTTGAGATTTTCGAATCTGTAATTATTACTGAAGTTGATTGTGCTTTTTTCTTTTCACATGTTCGGTCTACCTAGTTTTAAATTTAAATGCCCTTTCTACTTTGCATAATACTGAAAATAGGCTCATACTTTGGTTTGTGTGTTTCGAATTCAAGACGAAGGAGGTTGAAATCAACATGTTTAACGCAATTGCATTCTTTTGTAGAAGTGTATCATCTTTATCACCAATTGATATTGTGAATTTCAAATTGAAAATAAGTTGAGATGCGGCGTTTGACCGCCGCTATTTGAGTCTTGGAAGGCAAAAAAAGATAAAAACTTATTTAAGGCTCAAATCAGAGAAACTTGTCATCATCTGTTTCTAGATTTTATCCATCTTGGTTGGTTTTGAGTTTTTGAGTTGGAATACAGCGACGGATCAAGGGAGGGGGGAGCCCTGGGGCCCGGCCCCCCCCTAGCCCCCAACTTTGGGGCCCCAGCACCTCAAAACACTAAAATTAGACTATATTTTGCAAAAGTTTTCAGCCTCGCTTTGCTCAGCATAATATTTAGGAATTATCTTTCCAAAAATTTTCCAGGGTCGCTGTGCTCAGCATCATTTTCATTACAATGTCTCCATGTTCCCCTCTAGCCCCCACTTTTGGGGCCCAAGCACCCCAAAACACTCAAATTAGACTGTAAGTTGCAAAAATTTTTAGCCTTGCTTCGCTCGGCATTATATTTCAACATTTATTTTCTAAAAATTTGCCTGTCTCACTGCACTTGGCATCATTTCATCACAATGTCTCCCAATTTTTTCTAGCCTTGCTTCACTCAGGAAAATCTACACTAAAATAACTAAACAAAAATTAAACATAAAAAGGGCTTCTGGGGCCCCACCCTGTTGCTTGCTGTGCTCGTCCAACTTTGCTTCGCTCCGGCGGCAAACATCGGCACTTGACAAGTTGGGCCCCCCCTTGACCAAATCCTGGATCCGCCCCTGGAATATTAGTGAGTAAATTATGGATGATGTCTTTTTTTTTCGCAAATCTGTAATCTGTAGGAGGCGGCAGCTACGAAAATACAGGCAACGTTTAAGGGCCACAAAGTCCGACGAGAAGCGGAACAAAGGAAAGAAGGACAGGTGTGAAATTAATCAAGGGAAATTGTTTCTTTTCTTTTGAATTGCAGCTTGGATTTGAGCTTGATGATTATTTTGATATTAATAAATTTAAGTTACCGTCTAGTTTGTATACGCGGTTGTTGTGGAATTTTAAGTGGATTTTCAAGAAAATTTAGTTTATGCCCCGTTTCTTGATTTCACCTTTAAGAAATTTATTATTTAGTAGAAATTAAAAGTAAATCAGGCGGAGAAGCTTAATTTGTTTGCACCCAGTTCATACCCAGCCAGATCGTGAGAAATATGGTTCTGTGCCAGTTTGATTCAACTTAGTTATTTGCTTACAGTATCAGATTGTTTGCTGCTGGTATTTTCTTTTGTAGTGTTTGTAGATAAATCAAAAACTTCTTGGAGCTGTTCAAATTTATTTTTACTTTCATTGCTGACTGTTTATAGTCAGCTAATTGATACCGTTTTAAGTATGCACGGACTGATTTGAGCACCCTGAGCGCATTTAATCCCGTTCGTGCATACCCAATACTCAGCATATTACAACTTGCCAATCATTTATTTTGTAGTGGACTTTTTCTTTGTAGCATTTGTTTAACTCATGCACGTCTCATTTGTTGTTATCTCTTACAGTGTGGGTCTGTAAGATCTCGGGAGCGGCACAGAATTCTGTGCCACAACGTCAAGAGGTGCAAAATTCTGTTATCAGGCCATAAAGTAAAGGTTTACATTTTCAACCACCGCTCCTCACACAGATACCGCATCAACTTGAAATTTTCAGGACTTGTAAATGATGAAGTATCTAACATAATAGAGGGGTTTGTTTCCATGACAACACTGTAGTGGTTACTATGGCAATATTTTCAAATTTATCTTTTGAATTTTCCTGCTTAAACTATTTACCAAATCAACTTGAAATATGGCCCATTTGTGGATTATGTACTGGTCCACAATTTTGTGACATTGGTTTTTATGGTAAAAATTTATCCTGATCACCATGGTAACCAAAGTATTTATCTTAAATTTCAAGTTTTATTGGTTACACTGAAAATATTTATTGTTTGGAGATGAATTTTAATATATGTGTCAAGGTGGGAGCCACCTACTCCAATCTGGAAGGTTCTCCGCTTTGGTATCGGTCGGGAAGATTGCTTCCTGTATCTCTGGGCACCAGCTGAAGTCCAAATGGTGGTGACCTGGCCGTGTAACACTTACTTTGAGGCTTTATCGAGCCGCCCGACACGGCGTGTGGCACAACAAATAACTACTAACTAAAGGACCCAGGCCGATGGGCACTGGGTTGGACGCTATTAATGACTGAAAATGACAATTAGGTAAGCTTGGAAACATCTCGTGAGATGGACGTCTGGGAAGATGCACAAGTTAACCTGATGGACACGACAGATGTGTCCCCGTTTCCAGGGTTACACGCTCTTAAATACCACCACGGAGGGCCGGGAATGACGTCATGCTCATGACATCACCATAGGAACGCTCGAATCGTGACATAAAGCCTCATAGAATGTTCATTGGTGAAGCCACAGTCATGACGCATGTGCACTGGCAATTTTGCTAGAAGGCGGCTGCCCCGTGGGAGCGGTTGTACCAAGGATGGAAACCCTGGAGCGGTCGCCCACAAGAAATTGCAGAAAAACCCACCTAAGATAGTTTACAGGACCGTGACATTCTCCCCCAGGCATCCACCTCGTCCTCGAGGCGTGCTTTATTAACACAATAACGGATGTACCTTTGAAAAAAAATAGCAAGAACAACAATATGATCGAACGGATTAACATGGATCACATTAAGTTATGCAGGGATGGGCAAAAAGTGAAAGTATGAATGACTAAATACGAATGGCTAAATACGAATGAATGACTGCATACGGAAAGCCTATGCCAGGAACCGGATGTACTTCCAAGCTCAATTTCTGAATAATTGTAAAACGATTACGAATGCGATGTCTTGAACGGTATCTTCGGGAGTCTGTCCAGGTGCCCGGTATTTTTGTCTCTCACTTTCTCTCAGCACTGGCTGCTCGTTTTTGTGTCAGTTCTGTTGGATTCTCCCCATTTCCTCATTTTTGTACGGACGGTGAGCCAGGTTCTGGTATGACAACAAAGCTAGAGGTAGTCGACGCTGCATCGTCAGCTCCAGATATTGTGGCCAAGTTTTCTGGGATACCTGTTTCATCATAGTCCAGGTCTTCATCACCAGGGACAACCCACGACTCGCCCATGCCTGGGGGTGGCTGGGAAATCTCGGCAGAGCCTCTCATAAATGTGGTAGCTTCAGCAGCCACCTGTCTAGTGATGGGCACTCCTTCGGGGCATCCACACCAAATGGCCACTCAGGATCTGTTGAAGGTTCGAAGAATCCAAGTCCTCATCCCCTTCCCTTAACATTCAGGTTGCTCTGGACATGGTTGGCCTGGGAGCCAGGCATTGGTGTCTTTTGTGCCAGGTGTTGTTTGCTCACGTCTCCATGTCCACACCCTTGTTGGGCATGCAGAGCATCTGCTACACTACCATAAATGGGGTTGAAGATCTCCTTGGAAAGGGCTGTAACAGCTTCTCCAACCGGTAGAGGGTCTACTGCGCCGGGCGCACTGTAGCATTTTTTCTCACACCGAGTGATGACTTCCCTGATGTCAAGGGCCACCAACAGGAACAGGCAATCGCGGAACTCCCTTAATGACTCCGGCAGATACGCAAGATCCCTGGAGCGGGCGTACAGGTCAAGATTGCAGGTGGCCGCACTCTTCGAAGCGTACAGCAGTGTGGCTGCATAGGTGGTCATTCTGTCTTTTACTCGTAGTCGTACATGTCAGGGGGACTGTCCATCCCCATAATAGCTGGGTGGAAGAAAATCCATCACTCGCAGGTGTAGAACAGCAGGTATTCCTTGTGAGTGAGATACGCAACTGGGTACATATCCCAGGTCACCTGGGCCCGGGCCACCAAGGAGTAGTATTGCATTGGTGCGAGGGACTGTAGGTCGGTCGCCCATTTCGGTGCAACAAGGTTGTTGAACCCTCTTTTCCCAATGTACTTGAACACGAAGTCTCACATCTTCCATATAGGATTTGGGAAGCCGGCCAGGTGGGCAACTCATTTGAGTTTCGTCTTTGTGTTCCCTCTTCCGGCCGAGTGGATGTCCATTCTCGATGCCGAGAGCGGCTTCTCCATCTCCTGCCTTCTGGTTGGCCATCTCGATGACTGTCCCGACCTCTGCTAGCCCTGTCTTCCCATCTGATGGACCTGGAATCCAGTTCGCTCCCAGAGTTCTGGTCGTCTCGGAGTGCTGTGGAAAGATGCGGGTCAACATTATCTTTGACAATCGTTTTTGGTATTACCACACTCTTCAATTTCGATTGAGGACTTGGGTGTTGGACGTCCTCCCTGCACTCTGCTAGGGTCGCTCGCTCCTTGCTAGCAACAACTGAGTTGGCCAGTCTGCGAGGTGCTTGTGAGGTGAAGGTACTTTGCCCCTCCTCCCTGTGGTCTCTCTCTCAGTACTCCTCATGCAGGAACTCCCTCAAATCTTGAACAGCTCGAAGGATGCCATCATTAGGATGAATACGATCGGCCCCCATTGCCGGGATTGCCCGCATCAGGGATCGAAGGGCATCCCGCACAATGGCCTGATTGGGAGAATATCCGTCGTAGCACAGGAGTTTGTCCAAATTCCCAACAATGTTGGTCGGTATAGAGCACAGCTCAGCCTCGGTAAGTTCAGGTATATGGGGTTCTACTACATGTCTGTCAGAGGCACCCTGCAGTGTGTCCAGGTCGCTGGCGTTCCATACTCTGGAGCAGATCAGGTTGGATGAGCTGTTCTCTTCCCAGCAACATGTAGCCACCTTTCACATCTTCAGGCCGGTCTGACGGATCCCTCCCCTGCAAGAATCCGTCAAAGCCATGGGGTCGCCATCCCGTTAACTCCGCCTCCTTAGCCCATGCGTCCAACTTGCCATGTAGTCTCTCCTCTGCAACAAGAAGACTTACTAGGTTCACCGGGGTCCAGTTTTGGCTAATGTCTGTCACATATCCTGCCCTCATATGTCCGGCTAACACCTCCATGTAGAAGTATTTTATGATCGCATGGCGTAGTTGATCAGAGTCTGCTCCGATCCATTCAGCCCGGAATCACTCCATTGCAGCGGGCAACCTGGGTCGTTCATGTACATACGTTTCAAACAGCTCCAGTTTCTTGTTGGACTTGTCCGCTTTGAACAGCAATGTGTTTGGCTTGGTCATGGGCAATCCCATGTGCTCAGTTGTAGGTGTACCGGTTTTCCGCAAACCACAAGGCGTCAGCCAAGATGATCAGCTGTGTGAGTTCATCCGTCACACAAGCAGCCATTTGTAACACAAGCACACAGAAATCATCTATTCCCTCTGTGTCTTTAACTCGGGAGTACCACGGCTGCGGACCCTGCCCATCCACTCTGAGGAACAGTATAACTCTGAAATTAGAGCCATGACCATATTGAAATGAACACGTAGCATTTCTCCAATTACCTAACGGAAAACCAAAATTTCATAACCGATCTACAGGTGCAGGCACAACTGAGGTCGGACGGCTCAAGTCCGACCGGGCCGGGTGCGCTCGACATCGTGGTGGAGGACTTGCGCTCAAGTCCGTTCGGTTGACTCACATGAACAGGGCCTCTTCTTCTTCAGACTTCTGCTCACTTGCCATGTTCTCACCTTGGTGGATGAAGCTCAAATGAGCAGGGAATTCCCGCGTGCCTGCTTTTATACTGCTAATGACGTCATCATGATGTCATGGGCCTCAGCCTCATTCTTAAGTTTGCCCTATTTCAGGGGAACCCCTGCTGTTTTGTCCTCATTTCGATGCCAGAAGTTGACATGTCAGCATGCCAACTGGTCCTGACCACAAGGTAAGGCAAGTTTGTTTAAAGTTCTTCAGGGGTGCGCATGGCCAGGCACCTGGCCACCCTCTGAAGAGCCGACTTTTGGGCAGTCACATGGTCAAGTTTTGTCAGTCATTTTGTTTAAGGAGAGTGGACCGCTCCCCCAGGTTTTCCGTTGTATAAGTTCATAATTTCGATCGGCCGGCCCAGGCCGGACGACCCAGGTCGATCACATTATAATGACTGTTTCTTCCATTACAGTCAGATCCACCACATAACAGAACACCCGCAGCTCCCCGACAACCGAAACCAAGTGGAACCCCACCAGGCACCGGCACGGGAGCGGCCGGTTCATCACTCTCACCCAATAGCCTTGAAACCAAAGCGGCAACAGATGCACTTGAGAAAAGTCTCAACCAATTTACTGATGCACTCGCCATTATGTCTTCGACAGCTTCCGAACGTAAGAAAATGGAAGAGCATCAGGCGTGGCGCGCTCGCTGTAAATCTCAACTTGCGACAAACTCTTTCCGCCTCCTTCGGACCAATCTGGTTTCCAGTTCGGATGCTCCAGACTCTCTGGCACCTCTCCAGTGCACCTGACATTTAACAGCCCCATTTCTGAATCCTTCTTTTCGAAAGGGAAGGCCAGCATCACTCATCCAGCCAAGAAGTCATCCACAATAGCCAAGATAGATGTGCCAAGGCCCCCGGAGCAACCCACGTCTACCAACAAGCCGGCAGTGCCCAAGGAGGATCTGGATGCCAGTCCTAATAGAACTGGATGGCGCGCCGCCCGAGGGCACTCCCATGACAGAGTCCGTTGCAGCCAATGTGGCCAAGAAAAGGGCGAACCTAGAGAACATAGTGGCGGCCATCGCAACCAGCCCCGAAAAATCAAAGAACAGGTCAGAAAGCTCTGGCCAGTGCGAAAGCTCCAATAAGTCAAGAAGAAGGTCCAAGACCCCTGACAAGAAGAGGTCTGACAGTGCAGACAAACCAAAGAAGGGCTCCCCGCATAAGAACAAAAAGAACAAAAAGCACAAGTCAGACCACAAGTGCAAGAGAGACTGTAAGGACTCCGAGGTGGACAAGGAGGCAGCCAAGAAGTCTCGTCCTTCCCATGAAGATGGGAAATCCTCCCCGAGGGGAGAGAATAGCCAAAAGGTAGTTCATTCCACACCATCCAAAGACACCGAACGCCCCAAGGCGACCAACACGAAGACAACGCCCAAGAAATTGAATGCGGATGAGAGGAAACAAAAGGCACAAGAGGCCTTCAGCAGTCCCGAGAGCGACGATGAGGGTGGTGGGAAGAAGATCAAAACACCAAAGAGCAGACACCTGGTTGACTCCTCTTCATCCAGCGACTCCGACTCCGGTTTGTCCAACTCATCGTCCTCATCTGATGATGAAGAGAGTGAAAGCCGGGCCAGTTGCTTCAAACACCAGCCTTACAGCTGATCCTGATCACACTCCAAAGGCAGGTCTCATTTGCGGTCCCACTCTGGTAACCGCTCCGTGGCATCCACCCATGACCTGGATCTAGATGACTTTGACTGGACCGAGTCTGCAGATGCTGCAGCCATTGCGAAGGAAGACATCAATCATGTTTGGGCATTTGACAGTGAGGAAGCTAAGGAATTGTGTGCAGTCCTCGAGAAGCACGACAAGTTGGACATGACTCGGTTGACCGAGTACGACCACAAAGAACTCAAAGTGCACTTCTGTCAGGCTCACAACCCCAGCGTTCACAGCTTCAGCTCCATGCGTGATGACAAGTGGCCTGAATGGGTTTATGACCTTGGATGGAGAGAGGCGTTGAAGAGGATAGTGTCATGCACCTGCACCGGGAACTGGAGCTGGGGTATGCCTTGCGACCAAGCCTATTTCATCAATGCCCCCACGGAGGCAAATGTCAGCAATCTACTGGGCAAGATCATTCCAGTAAAGCTACTCAGGGCTGTACATATGACGACACTAGGGCGAGCAAGACATCAACTAAGTTCTATCAATGTCCCTACTGCGGAGAAGTGAAGACGAACTCCTCCACCTACATCAGCCATGTTGTTGGAGGCCACTATCGGTGCGGCCTCGTATGCTCTCGCTGTGAATCATGGCCACCACCTGAAGAAGATGAAGTTGGCGGTAAACTGGCACCCATGTGGCGAGATCCCTCAAGCGTATCCAAACACTTCAAGGACTTCCATGGGTATGGCCAAACTCCACCTCCCGTATACACGCTCCCGAAGTGCTGTGAAAAGTAAATCCACCACAACATTCGGCGACGACCATCTCACAGTCACTCTACTGCCTTGTACATGCATTTTAGTTACATCAACTCCAGTATTCCGGACTTTCAAGGGCATACGCCCCTCAGGTCTTCCCGCACCACGGGCCGTTCTAAGTCATAAATTTTGATTTGTCCAGTTTTTACATTTTAGTAGTAGTTAGTTCTACTTTTGCATTTTAATGTTCAGAATGTTGCCCTTATACATTTAATAAAAGGTTTTATAAAACATCCGGCTTTTGTCTTTGTTGACTGAGATGCATCCGTATTACTTAATTCCGATCGCACATAAATAAATTAAACCACTATATTGTGCTACAATGTTTATACAGTTTATACACATAGTAATACAACAATACATTGTGGTCGTACCATTGCGACCACTCTTACGTGAAGTATGCATGAACCAAAATTCCAGTTCACCGAAGAGGGAGATATGCAGGTGTGACCGGCTGAGTGGTCGACTGCACCAGGTTGTGACTGACTCGTAACTGGCCCCTGCACTGGTGCCAACGAAAAGTTGGTACCCCCTCAGGGTCATGTGTGCACCCAGGGTTGGGCCGTCCCTGCTAACCCCGCTCCGTTGCGGGCACACACCTTCCCCCACATAATAACGGTGCCTCCTGGCACCGAATGTTTTTAGAGCTCTAGTCCATTTCTGATTCAAGTGCTTCTGTCCCTGTCTGTCTTCCAAGTAGCATTCCACAGATGCGGTCGGGTTCGGTTACTGCCAAACTGCTCCGCATCTAGGCGACCAGCTCCTCCTTAGTTGTCCTGACTAACGGGAGTGTTTGGATTGAAATTTCAATCCACGTCTTTGTCAGCCATCTCTAAGGGTAAGGGTGGGAGCAACTCGACCGACCAACCCTGGGACTGGGTCTGCGAAGACAGGTTCCATTTGTAACGTGAACACCCCAACTTGCGTCCACACTCCATCTCGGCCAAGGCCAGGAATCCCCTCCCGGGATGCTATGCTGGGGACCCTCGGAACCAGGGTGTCCCCACTAAACTCTTGTGGCTTCTCTTTCTCATCCATTTCCTCTGGATCGGCCATCCCAGGGTTTGTGACCATGGAGACCATGCCACGAACGACCATACTTCCACTTAGCGGGAAAACCTCACCATCCCCTTTTGGGGCAAGGAACAGGAGACGATTTCGGTGTGCCGTTTTCATCCTACCGGCCGCATCCTTAATGCGGTATGTGGGGATGCCGTCCACGAGTTGGCTATCCACCACATATGGGATGTCCCCCCATTTATCCTTTATCTTCCTCTTCCCCGTGAAAGCGTCTGTGCATAGTAGGACCACGTCTCTGGGTCTAAGTACGGCAGCTCCCGTGTTTTTATCATAGATCCGTTTCAGTCGCTCTGCCTCCCAGGCTTGGGTCGCTCGTGCTTCATCGAATGTGACCCTCAAATGCTCCTGGATGGTGGCGACATACTCCGGGACACACCTGGGCTCGGTATTCCCCCGAATGGTCGGGAAATAGAAGTCCAGTGAGAGTCGGGGCCTCTGCCTGAACATTAAAAAGAAAGGACTGTACCCTGTCATCTCGGAGTGAGTGGCATTATACGCCTGTACCACTTTGGTGAGGTGGTCGGCCCAGTCCAATTTCTTCCCAGCGTCTAACTTTCCCAGCATCCGCATCAGAGTCTGATGCATTCTCTCCACCTGCCCATTCATCTGGGTGTGGTAGGGGCTGGTCCAACACTGTGTGACTCCCAGCATGCGGCATAGCTCTGTCACAACAGTGCTCATAAAACAGGTACCCTGGTCACTCAAGAGGCGAGCGGGGAAGCCGAACATTGCTATCACAAACTTGTACAACACCTCGGCTACTGTCCGAGCCTTCTGGTCCTTCGTTGTGAAGGCTAATGCATAACGCATGAAATGGTCCATAAAGACCAGTACGTTGACAACCTTAGGTTGTTCATTGAGTGACACTGGCCACTCGATCATGGTGAAATCAACATGTTACAGCTCCATGGGAGCTGTTGTGACAATAGGTTTGAGAGGCACCCACACATCGCGGGCTTCAAATTTAATACATCTATGGCATCCCTTCACAGAAATTTTGACTCAGTTCATCATATCGGGCCACCAGAAGCATTCTCTCATGAGGGACAGGGTGCGGTTGTGTCCCTGATGGCCAACATCCCAATGGCATCCATCAATAGCCCACTGACGATGACTCTGAGGTACTACGAAAAGTACAACAGGCTCCAGGGCTTCTTTGGGCTTATACATGCGGTACAAGCATCTGTCACAGATGACAAACTGGCCTTTGTAGTGGTTGTACTCATGGCCTTCAGGCATGGCAGCGTCCACTCCCAATGCCTTCACAAGAGTGGTTGGGTTTTCTGCCTTCAACCACTCCACCACCTTACTAAGGACCGGATCTTCCCTTTGTGCTTTGGGCCAATCAACCAATTCTACTGTGTGAGTCTTGGCAAGCCGGACCTGTGGGGCAACCGGCTGAGGATCTCATTTGTCCTCATCCTCCTCTTCATCCAGGACCTCCCATACCTCTCTTATGGAGTACATTTCAGCCCTCTCAGCACTACCCATAAGGGCTCCATCCAAGATGCCTTGCACCCCTTCACAATTGACCACCATAGGTGCATCCAGTCCTGGCTCTCCAGTTCCATCTCTCACAGCAATCTCCTTTGGCATCAGCCTGTCTTTTGCCTCTAGTCGACTTGAGGCATCTGCCACAGGGTTGTTCTTGCCCTACACATATTCCAGTGAGAAGTTAAAGCTTGCTAGGGCTCCAACCCAATGATGACCAGTTGCATCCAGGTTGGGAGTCATCATCACATAGGTTAATGGGTTGTTGTCCATTTTTACGATGAATGATGGGGCATATAACAGATACTCTTGAAAGTGCTTTGTCACAGCCCACAGCAATGCGAGGAACTCTAGTTTACTGGAGTGGTAGTTCTTTTCATGGTGCTTTAGGACCCT
>JBCAUI010290965.1:0-15665 GCA_038406195.1 Haplosyllis anthogorgicola
CATCAAACGGTTGTGTTACATAACACATGTTTGCGGTTACAGCCAGGACGGGCATGCCACTAACCATGATAAATTCTCATTTCAGCTAATCATGATAAATTTTGTTTCAGCTTTAGACATTAAATTAAAATAATAGCCAGAGTCGAACGAACTGTACAAACAAATAGACGGAAGAGTTGGCTCTGTGACAATATTTCATAAATTATACCGACTTTTGAAAGGCAGAAGAAAAACATAACAGTGCGAAATCACTTAAAAAATAGGATTTCTTACAGTGTCGGATACATTTACATAATGTCAAAAAATATTTTGATTTTATGTTCATTGTATCAAGTTGCAGGAGCAACTTTGTTAGATGTGTATTCGTTTACATGTTACTGTTGTAATATTTAAATGCGTTCATAAAATTTCCACAAAGAAAACAGGGAGGAAAATCGGACAATAGGGTAAATCAAAAAATCAAAAAATTTACGTTAAAAACCATCGTTTATCAATATATATATCCTAAAGAACGCACATTGAATAACTGTATTTATAGGCATGTATCTATCCGTCCAATATTTGTAATATTGCAATTTGAAATTTTACCATGTATTATACTCGTATTTATTCAAAGTTTATAACATAGCGTCTAAGTCTAACTGCATGCTATATTGTAAGGTTGGTGAAATTCTCAAATTTTCAGTTTTCAGACAAATATTTTCCGATTGACTGATCAAGCCAAAAATAGCACCATTTTGTTCAGCATACCCGATTTACTTGACTTAAAATTAGTCTCATTAAAATCCGACAACTTTTGTCCCAAAGTTGAAATGTTTAGTCAAAATCTAAATATTTATTTAGTCTATCTATTCATTTGTAATAAGTGTCTTTCTTTTATAAGAAGAGGGATGTAGCGTTATGTGCTGACATCTATGTAACAGCGTTCCTTGTAGTCGACTTTACATGAATCAACATGTCGTCAATTTTACTCTAAATAAATATTGGAATTAATACTAGTTGCATCGTGAGTGGTTACTAAACTACAACACAACAGGTACAACTTAAAGGGTGCAAACTTAAATCCTCGTTACAATTAAAACACAAGCATTTAAAAGTACATTTCGCATTACTATAGCTGTTAACCAGTTTGGATGACGATGACCTTACACCTCTGACCTGCCACCATAGAATTACTTTGATACAGTGACCTTTCTACAGAGCGACCACCTAGTTCAGGCTACAAAAGTGGCCTCTCTGAAGGAATGGTTGCTCTGTAGAAAGACTTTCTTGCCTACACGGCTTTAAGAACAGAGTAACTTGGTAATTGGTCTGCAGGAATGGCTGTTTAATAGGGAGGTCTCTCCGTAGGAAAGTCACTGTATACAGTGTCCTACCGGGTTGAATTATAATATAATAAAACAATTAACAGCACTGTTTGGATGCATAATTTAATAAATATAGTATTGGTACTTAACGTGCAAACAAGATTTTATGTGGGAGAATAAACAGGCAATTCCGTAACTTACAAACATACATTGAGGATATTGCAGTCACGAGAAAGGGTAATACATACAGAAGAATGTTATTACAACCTTGATTTTCTGCGAAGACTTGATTTATACATTGATATGAAACATCCAGACGGGTTTTCATTCAACTTACCTTTGCCAATCTGTAGACATGGTGAAAGTCTCTGTGCCAAATGGGCCGGAAGATCAAAATTCACATCACAGCCTACAACACCACAAACATGCATAACCTAAGTACTAATCCCTCTACTCTTAAATTAAAATATAAATAAAATGCAATCCATATCACGAGATACACGTACACATGTACACCACACTAATTCACACTGAATGAGGAAACAGAGGACGTTTTCACCATCAATCTGATAGCCTAGGTGACGTTAGTTAAGCAATTTCTGATGGAATTGTTCGTTGTATTTTTTTATTCGTGCCTTTTTAATCTGATCATCATATTATATTTTTCGTTATGCCGGTTTAGCCATTATTAATATCAACCTTCGTTCAAATAAATAATGGCTATACATTTTTTTCCTTTTAGACTATGTGTTGTTAAGTCTCCCAGCAATTTTGGGAATTACAAGTGCAAGATATTCAACAGGAGCTAGACTAGTCCATAATTACCAGGAGATAGACTGTAACAATGATTATTCGAAACTGAACGCTTGCGACAAATATACAGTAATAGTTTCATTCAAACGACAAGCGAGTCAAAAATATTTAAACTTACCACAAACAACACGGTGTTTGACTTCGTGTCACGCGACTTCCCACTCCCAAAAATGTCGATGAAAATGGGCTGAATCACAGCGATTTACAAAGGGATTAAGTAGATTCGGAAGTAACAAAAATCTATTCACATTAAAGGATTATGAACCACAGTTATTTCAATTCATCCTGTGTTATTTAAACGAGAATAAAGCCCTAAAAAGCCATGAAAACTGCATCCAGACGCTCCGATGACAGCTCTTACCAAGATGGCGGACTGTTCTCGCACGGTGTCTCGCACTTTCACGCAGAAATACTATTAAAGTTTAAAACGGTTCTATATCACTTATAAGCGACACTAACCACATACAAAAAAATACGTCCTTTATTTAATGTTACACTTTTATTCTTTTCATTTGATTTCCTATCTTAAAACTATGTTGCAAGAAATAATGTTCAATGAAGACAAATTTAAAAATAAATAAAACTAGAATGCCTTTCAATCGAAGGCCGAACCGCCCGCTTCGCAAATAATCATTAAAACGCCATAAAAATTAAAACATTGAAGAATTCATGAAAAAATAACAAATTGGCCTTCAAATGACCTTGACTTTAAATGACCTTGACCTATACTTTGACCTTGACCTTGACCTTGTATATTACTCACAAATCCTAGGACACATGATATTGGCAGATCAAAAACTGTAATAAAAAAATGGACATTTTTTATTCCTGTGACCTTGAACTTGACCCAATGATCTTGGTACTCAAACTTGACCTAGATATTATGAAGATGTACTTCCATACCAAAAATGAAGTTTCTAGGTCAAGCGGTTCAAAAGTTATAGACCAGACAGACGGACAGACACACACCCAAACACACACACACACACACATACACACACACAACTGAAAACATTACCTTCCCGAATACGCGGGCGGTAACAATCAACAGTTAAACGGACTGACAAATGAAGCCGACAGCCACCTGCCTTGAATCTGCTTCTGTAACATGCTGGTTGTACCGAAATGAAACGTTTAATGGCAATGCAGGAAGCCGAAGGAAAGTTTATTAGGCAGTTTCTACTGTCAGAGCAGGGCTTATGAACTTGCGAATAGTTATAAACCATGATTACCCAATGTAGCCTGGACCAATAAACTTCCTCAATTAACACGCATAGAAATCCTTTTCTAATGGCTGGATTCCAGGTATAACAATAAGTGACATTCGTCAAGGAATATTTACCGCCCGCGTATGCGGGAAGGTAATGTTTTCAGTGGTGTCTGTCTGTCTGTCTCTCTGTTTATGCTATAACTTTTGAACCGCTTGACCTAGAAACTTCATTTTTGGTATGGAGGTACATCTTTACAATATCAAGGTCAAGTTTGAGTACCAATGTCAGTGGGTCCAGTTCAAGGCCACAGCAATAAAAAATGTCCAATTTTTTATTTTTATCTGTCAATATCATATGTTATAGTGCTTCTGACTAGTAAATGAGTTCAAGGTCACAATTAAGGTCAAGGTCATTTGAAGGCCATTTTTCAAATTGTTGGTTGACTTTTCAATTCTCAATTGTTGTAATATTTGTGACTACTATACAAGGTCAAAGTCAAATTGTAGGTCAAGGTCATTTAAAGGTATATTTTTTTGAAGGTCAAATTTAATTTTGTTGTAGATTCTTTCATGTTTGTAAATGTTAATGGCATTTTAATTACTATTTGTCGGGCTATTTGTGGGCCTTCGACTGAATGGCATTCTTGTTTAAACATTGCATTTAGACCTATACAATATCCGTTATCTAAAGATCTCTCGGACTTGCATATTGTTAAGAAGGATCTTTAAATATCAATTATCATTTTACGATATTTAAGTCAATCAGAACATTTTGCTGTGCTGAACGGCTTTTTTTAATCACCCTTTGGTAGTTATCTTTTGTTGACAACTTAATAAATAGGTCACTAATCTAGTCAACACTTCGTTTTTTGCAGAGATTAACATTTCTGCCAGTACCTAAGCCTAGCAGATTTAATGTGGATTGTTTGCTATGACAAGAATGACGAATAAAAAACCGAACGATTTTACTGTAAGCGATCTGTGTTTATTGATCTTATTAAAATGTTTAATCCATTGTAAAATACGAAATAAGAGCAAGGGGTTAAAATGGCACCGCGAACGGTTACACTCAGTCCAATCAAACAACACAGAAATAATCTTTTACTTGGCATTGAGCTGGTTCGGATCTTAACCCACGCAATTAATTTGACAATATATTTTCGGAGTGCAAATTGTTTGCGAATAAATCAAGATACTTTCGCACAGATACTTTTTCCTCATTAGCCTATGTACGTGGAGAGTAGCAAAGGTTAAGTCATTAGTTCGGCTTTACTTGAAAAATTCATTTCCTTGCTCGTATTACTATAACGCTGTTTGATTTATTGTCATGTGTTTGATCTCTTTCAGTTTACCACTTGTAGAGATTTGCGTTGGTTGATAGTCTCTAGTTGTTTGACACAGAACTGGGTGGAAAATGTAAATATTCATTTACCTGCAGCATATTTTGCGAGGAAAATAACACGACTGAGGAAATAGTTATGTTCAGTTTTCTTTGACACTGTAACAGCGGATCCAAAGGGACGTCCCAGTTTTTATTATTGGCCTTGCGAAAGCGGGGATTCTGCAACGATGGAGATCTAGAATTGACAGATTTTATGAAATGTTTTGAAACTAGAGGGCGCTGGACATACCCCCAACCACCATCCCATGCCTTATATGGGTACCAGAGGGAAATTCAAATTTCAGGAGTTTCAGAGTGGATGTGGAAAGGTGTGAGACTGGACCCCTCCCCCCTCCCACACACACACACCTGACTAGGGGAAATGCATTTTCAGCAGTTTTGGACTCAGTGTGCAAAGTTGGGAGAAAGTTGGCCAGGCCGTGAAAGTTGGCCGTGTAGTTGACTGTACAGAGCAAGGCTGTTACCGAAAGGTTGTGTATCTCGTTTGTAATTTTTGGCGAAAAGCAGAAGAAATCTTTGAGTGGAAAGGTATTCTTACGTCCTCTGCATAAGAAACCTTGGGTCTGCATGATCTGTTTCAGAAAAAAGCCTTTCGTTTTTCTTTGGGTTATCTCATGTTTGAAATGATTCAAGTAAAGCAGAAAACAATCCTAAACATTCCTTAACCTGACGTAACAAAACCCTCCAAGTAATCTCAGCCATTTTCATTTTATTGACCTTTAAACTAAATGAGGCAAAGTAATCTGTGAAGTTCTGGTCATTTTGACAACAAGAGTAACCAAGGAAAACGTATTAAGAAATCGTGTATACCTGTCTCTGGTACGTTTTATTAAAGCTGTAAAAAGACCAATCTGTTTCCTGCAGTTTGCATTCAGTGGCCAAATCTTTATGGGGCAGTTTCCTACACTAGGCATGGGATTTATGTAGCTGTTGACATTTTGATTTATTTTGTCTTTGGCTTTAGTGTCACGCAGAGCTCCAAGCATCTATTTTGTGAACAAACTTTATAAAGATTGTAATTTCCTAAAGGAGAATAGAGCCTAATGTTCAACTATATTGAGGGAAAACAATAACCAAGATAGTCTTCAAATAGAAAAAAGACGGATTCTTAAAACGCAGGTCATAAACGAGAATGATGAATAACACTGCAGTGTTTATTCAAATGGAATGATTTCATTACAAAGATACATAAATGCAAAAAACGTCATCCTTTTTGCAACGGTTACTGAAATTCTAAAAATTTAGAAAGGGTTGGCCCCGTTTTGTCAGTTACCCTCCAAACTCTCTGTATTAACTTGTGGTTGTCGCTATTTAGCTTGATCCGGAATAATAATAAAAGCAATTGGTTTGCTTTAAACCGACAAAAGATTGAAATTTATTTGGATAAACAAAATACATGTTGTCTGTTGAAGTTTTCAATCTAAACTGAATTTGAATTTGTTGTTTGTGACAGCTTGGGGAATGCTTGTGTCTGTTTGGCTGATATGTTAACAGCTTCCTGCAGATGCACATGCAAGCATACTGCAGCCACTATTACTGGGCTCAATCTGTTGCAAGCCCAGATGTAATACATCCCCAATTATTAAAAAATGAAATTAACAAGTATTTGCTTGCAAAAGCAAAAAATTACAATCATAATGCAATCTAATGTATGAAACTTGTTTGTTGCTAGTAAGATTTACATTTATGACGCATCTTTCTTGTGTAGGCTTGCCATAACTTGAATCTTAAACAGTTAAGAGTCAGTCTTTTGGCTTGCAATGGATTGCTACACTGTGCAATCTAGTGGTCATCCAAGCAAATATCAACTGTTCATTAGTCCCTGGGCAGTTCAGCATCAATAGTTCATGCTTGTTTGTTCTTGGATATTTACAAATCAAGCTTGGTTGGCCATTTAATGTCTCTCTTGGGTCTTGCATGACCTTGTGAGGGCATTTGTGGTAGCTTGGGATCTGCTTGTACATGATAGCAATCTGGTAGATCCTGATTGCATTCCAGTTGTACCTGCTTGTTGGATGGTTTATACAGCTTGAGGTTGGCTTGTGTATGTCTGTACTGGGTTCCATCCTTAGCAGTGATGATGTATGAGCATTTAGCTTGTAGCAAGCTTGTGATTTGGATAGGAAACCAAAGCCCGTCAAGTGGATTCTGGAACATGACATGTTGACCTATGATGTAGTGATGGCTTGTTGCCATGTCCTATTTTCTTACCATACCCACCCCCATAAACCTTTCACATCAGCACCAGATAGCAGTGTCCTATATTTTTCACTTCGCTCAACAATATTCTTATCTGGCTGCCTTGCTAATCAGTGGTGGGTAACACCTGCTGTGTCTACCAAATCCATCACTCAAATGTCATCCAGATAAGATCCAATATAAAATCCTCCTCTCTGCTGCAAGTGAGCAGACCTGGACAGAGCACTTAAAGGGGAACTAGTGTGGCTGTGGTCTCGGTTGGTCCTTCAGCAGCTGAAGGACTGAGAGTAGTGCACCTGAACTTTATGTTATTGGACTTATTATTAAAAACTCTCTACAACATATTTACGTGCATAGCCACTGGGAGCATCTATGCATTTGAACTTTACCTTTACACCAAGAAACTCTCAAACTCAGGAGCAAGCAGGACCTTTACACCTGCAGAGGGGAGTGACATTCACTCACCCTTTTAACAAAGTGCTCTGTCATTTATATTCTTTTTAGTGGAACCGATTATTTACTGGAATTGAAAGTTAAAGCCGTCAAAGACACCTGTGATTTTGCAGATTGTACTGTATTACATACATGCATATGTTATACATTGATAAGCAAACTATGATAAAGAATTTATAAACATTACCATAAGTCATTAATCACTCTACACACAACAAGCCTGGCACCGGCGCTCAGCTTCAGCAATAACACGCGTCACTTTTCCTTGTAGTAAGCTAATGGAGGTTTGTTTTCGGTTGGTTTGATCACTTTTTTAGGAAAATGAAATATCACACTGTGCTTATGACGCAATCAAAACACAAAGCGAGTTTCTTTTGTTTGAAAATTGAGTCTTTTCTTGAGGTCATTACACAAAAATCACATCAATTGTGTACATTAGAGAATATACTCACTGATCGAAGCAAGCATATATTCTCCAGTATGTGCTAGATACAATAGATAATCTAACCTAAAGTCTGAAGTCCAGAAAAGATTGGTCACAGAACAAATACATGTAGAGTGTTATGTCTACGTTTGCAAACTGGCATTTTAGAAAAACTCTAGTGACAACGGGTCAACAAATGTTCCAAATGTGAACATTTCTGTAACTTATCAATACTATTTCCTTAAATGCTTCAATACATTATGCCCATTCTCACTTTCTGCCCAGACTGTTGTTTTCATAAACAATTAACTACCATCAAAGTATAGCATATGAATGAATTATAAAGTATATTTGAATATTTTCTCCTGCTAATTATATAAGTATACGAACATGTTTCATACATCAAGGAATCAAGATATCCCCAAAATGTTTATGAACATGCTTCCAATAAAATTGTGATAAATGTGCCTACATCCTAAAAATCATTATAGAAAATAAAAAGATGTCTCAGCCTCGGTCACCGCATGTTTTATTCTAAAAATAGAAGTAAATTGCAAAGTAAATGTCACGATGGTACGACAGCCTGACGATGACCATTGAAACAGAAAAAAAAAGGAAATGGTCTGAGTTTTCACGATTTTCAGGACGGGAATGTGTATAAAAGCGCACTGCTTGTCAGCGGTACGGCAGAAGCGGTCCCAAACGCAAAGATAGAAGTTTGCGCGAACGGTGGCAGAGGGGCAAACTGAAAATACACAGTGCGCTGTTTGCATCAACAAGACAAAGGTAAAGCATTTAAAACTTAAAAATAATTGATAAACAAAATTTTGACATTATTTTAATGAATTTTTTATAAATTATTTAATCATTACTAAAGTAACAATATTGTTTAAATGTTCATAGCATGTTTTTTTCCACAAAAATTAAAGCAACTCGGGAAAATAATCTACACAGACATCTTAACAAAAACATAGTGCATGGCAATTTAAATTATGAAAGCACATAATACTTTAAATGATTTGACAATTCAATTTTTACACCTTCATCTTGCACAGTGATATTAGGTCTTTGATTATGTGAAGTTACTAAAGCTATTTTTGTTTATTTTATTTATCTACTTGTCAAGGCGTAAAATAAAATAAAAATTCTTCTTTATTTCCAAAACATTAGTCTGTCAACTGGACAATCAAGAAAAGTGTACAGAGCGAGAATCGGTGTTCAATCCAGACTTCAAAGTCATTATCAAAGATCTGCCTGACATTAAAAGAAAAGGTTTGGAAGACGAAGATTACGGATCATCCACTGATAACGGCGACAGCAGTTGCACCAACAGTGGAAGGAACAGTCCAATACCGGCAGAATCAGTCATAAACCACTCAATTATTAACTTTGCGATTAAAGACGGAGGAGAAAGCGGAACATCTTCAGGCTATGAAAGCGGTTACACAAAAAAACCTGCAGGCAAGTTAAAAAGAAAAGAAAACTGTCAAAAAGAAAAGAGTTGCTCAACGCAGCTCTGTTGGCAAGCCATCATGCTAAAATTCACAAACCTAATGTCAAATACCCAGATAGTACTGAAACATCTGATGTCGATAGTGTCGAAATTGAGAGCATTTAATTCCAGTGACGACGAATGCCACTCAAGCGAAGAAGAAATATCTCAAAATGAAGAGAATGGGAGGCAATTTAATGAAAACGATATTCGTCAAAGAGATGAAACTGATGCTGGACTTGCGCAAGAAATCATTGGGCAACTGTACAGTAACTCCCAAGAAGTACTTATTGCAGAAGCAAGAGATCATAAAGCACCATCTACAGGTATTTAAACTTGTCTTAATTGTTAACACGTCGAGATATTTACGACTGCTTTCAATGTGTTTTCATCAAGAAATATAGCTCCTCAAATTGATTTCATTTTGAGGCAAGGGAATTCCATCTTGTTTTTTTCGCGCGAACAAAGGCGTACGTTATTCTCAAAATGATAAACAATGAACAGATATTTCATCCTTTGATATCGGTTTTGGTACTGTAGAGCTTCGCCCTGCACTCTTCTTTGCGTTAATCACAGCACGAAATTCTCATATTGCGAAAAAAATTAAATAAATTTACTCCTTCTAAAAATATTTGGAGAAAATACAGGGCCAGAGTTAAAATTAAACCGAACTTTGGTCACTTGGGTGTATTGGTCACTTGGGTGTATTCTGCACAAAATAGAGGAGTGATTGAATATCACGTGTAAGGCTCCTGTTACCAAATAGAGATGAAGACGATTTCCTCTTTTAACTGTTAAAAACCAATCACAAACGTTTAACGCAATCAGCTATTTTTTTTATCCTGTGCCACCTATTTAACCAATAACTTTTATCTATTTAGGTATTGTCCAACTAGCACCTTATTCTTCACGTTCATTTGATGTCGCAAAGAACATAAATATCTGCGAAAATTATAACAAGGGAACTGGTTTAAGAAGTGAAGAAGATCCTGAGAAAATACTGTTGGGTATCGATTTGCGTGAGAAACCCCAGTGGGACAAAAAGATCCCCACGGACGATGTGCTTAAAGCTGAACGCGAGAGCAATTCCGTCGCAGGGCACAAACCTATGAAGACAGGTAAGAGTCAATTAATAAATTAATTTCTACAGCACTCCACCATAAGGGTTTCACTTTTACCATCACCACGCGCAAATACATTTTACTCAACTTTGCTTATCCTAATTGCGGTTTGATTTTCTATTGCAGGCAAACAAAGATTTCGATGGAATCTACTTTTCAACTTGTTGGTTTGGCTGATTGTGCCACTTCCCATTTGGCTACCATTCGTAGACCAAACTGTGTCAATGTTTCTGATTCCCGCTCTTCAAGGAATATTTGTGCTGATGTGGGTTATCATTGTGTCAGCTGCCGCCAGGAATATGATTATTTTGTACAGGTACGATATAGTCACCCGGAAGTTCCTTAAGTTATTTAATATAGAACATTTTATTTGATATGAAGAACAACTAGCAGTACTAGGAATGACTGAAGCTATTTGCCATGTAGTGTGTAATTTGTATTTGCAGATATAGAAATTACAATTTCAAAGAAGAATATCCCGAGTACATTGACTTGCGGCATCTGGTGGCCATTTGCTGCTACAAGGAACCAGTTCCACTTATCGCCAGAAGTGTTCAATCACTGGCTGACCAAACCGAAGCTAAAAGAATCATCATGGTGATTTCGTTTGAAGAGAAAACTCCAGATGTTGAGAAGAAGATTGAAGAACTCACCAAGATATTCTGCAACTCTTTTGAAAGGTTGCTCTTTACTGTTCATCCATTTGGACAACCTAATGAAATTCCCGGCAAATGTTCAAATGCAAATTACGGTCTCAGGGAATCCGTTAAGGTCCTTCAACATGAAATGGGACATTACTTTGATCCAACAAAAATAATTGTCACAACTTGCGATGCCGATTCTAACTTTCATCCAAAATATATTGAAGCCTTGACATCAAGGTTCCTAAAAGAAGAAAAGCCCGAAACTGTGGTATTCCAAGCGCCTCTGCTTTATAACTGGGGACTTGACGGAGCTTCCTTCGTGACTCGAGTAACTGGCTTACTGAGATCAACCCTTATGATGGGCGCTTTGATTCCCTTTAACATCAATACCATGAGTATCTTTTCGTTTTCTCTCAAACTCTGCATGAATGGCAACTTTGTTCATCCATCTTATCAGATGGAGGATATCATCTGTTTGATTCGCTGGATGGGGGTTACCAAGCAACGCTTAAGAATTCCAATGATTCCAGTCCCCGTCATTAGTGGTCCAACGTCTGGCAGCACCATTGAGCTGGAACTGGCAGAATGGGCTCGTCAGGCTCGGCGTTGGACCATTGGGGCAGGAGAGGTATTTCATTATTACGTTATCAAAGCGAACACAATTCCCTTCTTGCCTGCCTTTTCTTGGGGAATATGTTTCCTTATTTATTATGGAATCCTTTTATGTTCAGCTGGTCTGTATGGGGTATCAGCCAGCATTTCAATGGCTCTTCTGGTTAAAAACGTGCCTGACTGCATAACATACACTATGTATGGTATGGCAGGCTTGCAGCAAGCATGCTTTCTCGTAGTATTTATTCTTGACGTTGCTGGTCCCAGACTAATGAACATTAAAGAACATATTAGTTTTATACGAAATGTCCTTCACTGGATTTTGACTCCAGTTGTCCTGATTGGTTACTCTTTAGTTGAACTTTACGCTCTTCATGAAGTTATGATCAGGGGGAAAGAAGTATGCAAGCATGGAGCTTCGAAGAAGAGCACACTGCAAGCAGCTTGAGCAACGCATTGCTTGCTGTACACCTATTGCAAGCAGCTTCAACAACACATGATCTCGAAATCTCAGAAGTTTACTTGAGATTTAAAATATTTAAACTGAGTGGACAGGTAGAGTTAGCTACCAATCAACTGAAGAAGATGGTATAATCTCAGGAATGCATACCGGTTCAAGATCTCAGTTCTGTAACCGTGTCATTAAAATAATAGTCACGTCAAAACGAGATATTATCTTGTCGATTTGTTTATTGACATTTTTTAATGAACTTGATGAAAATGGGTATTCAATTTTATTTTTATTTTTGTGAACATGAAAATTTTTTTTCCTGATGTTAGACTTAAAATTTAAATTGTCATAATTTTTTGCTTTGGTTGTAATAAATTAACAACACGTCATATTAAAATTTATGTAGGTGGTAAAATATATTCGCAAATTAGTCATTCTATCATCCCTTATAACGGAATCATTCCAATTTTGTTTACAAACAAACAAACCGATAAGATAATATCTCGTTTTGACGTTACTAAACTAGTGACAACAATAATGTTACATCTAGTCCGAACGTCACAAACAGCCAAGAAACGGTTTCTTCTAAGAAATGGTTGGTATAAATATCTCAAAATTTTAAGATCAATGTTAACCATACCTACCATGTCATAATACTCTAGATATAGTGTACTTCAGACAGGATAAATCGAGAACTCGATGATCTTGTCTGATAAAGAAGTTGACATGTCCTGAGACTGTGACAGAATCTGAAACATTTCTCAAATTGCGATTAATATGCACTGTTCCCGAAGTAAACCGCAAGTCTTTCAGGTAATAAACGGCCTTCTCGGGTCACTATGTTGTTCACAAATTATTATTACTAATCAATTTGTAACCATGTAGTTAATTAAGTTATGTAACTTTGACTGTTTAAAAATAAAATGTGTAATGTACTGTAATGATCTTGTCCTCATCTGTACCGTTGCGGAAAACAATGTCGACAGTTGTGAGGTTTCACGACTGAATTAACTGGCGAGCTATAAATTCACCTTAAATACCATGTAATCCTAATCTTATCTACTATTTTATGAACTCTATCTATCTTATCTCTGAATTCAGATTTTCACCATTGAGGTGAATTAAATGAAAAAGGACTCTACCATATTGTGAAACAGTACTATTTATAAAATAAGTTATCATTACACAAACATCCATATACAAATCTTTCCCAATTTATTTTGAACATAAACGGATGTGATTGAGTTTTGGATATTTGGACTACTTTAACATATGTGGTCTTGGATATTTGTGCAATTTTTACCGAGTAGTTAAACAGAATTGTAACGACACATGAAATTTGGAACAAATTGGACAATGATGTCCTTTTTGTATTTCAGAATAGAAATGATTTTCAACGCAATTGACAAGAGTACATTTAGGTATTTCAATGACGACTAAATCTTTTGCAATTTTAGAAAACTGTAACAATGCCACTCTCATCAAAGAAGTGTAAGCGTTGTGACACAAGGCTCATGCAAGTTTAATAAGTTCAAACAGTGCAACACGTGTATCGTGTTTATTTTACTTGATATTTTATCCGATTTCGTGATAAACAATACTAAAAATGTAAAGCATAATTATGTGGATGCCAACAGAAATATTCGGTTTGTCAAGTTTATAACCAGAAACTTCTGTCTCGTTTGTTTTTGAACAATATTTCGGTTATTGTATTTTTAGGGATGTAATACATCTAATCTTATGTTTGTTGTTGTTAAGGTATTAATTCTGGATATATTTTTACCTTTGGCTTTTAAATTATATGCAAGTTAATCCGTTATTCCTAAAACCGGGATATCAAATTAATAGATAAGCCAGAAGCCTCTAGTTATTAACGTGACGTGACAACTTTATCAACACGGAGCAAGAGTTTTGAACATTCGCAAATTTATCGAATTTTATCCTACCCATTTCATGGGTTATAGTTCATGGGAATTTTGAAGCAAATATAACTGTTCAGGACACTATATTTTATTACAAAATTTCATCTACAAGCTGAGAATAGGGCATATAAAACAGCTGATAGTATATTATAAAAATTTTACCTCTGTGTAAATTAGCTGAATAATCACAAGTTTGAGATCTATCAGTCACATTAGCTAATTAATCATACTGGTTCACAACGTCTGATACTTGGGGCCCCTTCCTACATAATTCATAAACTAATATCCTGACTTAAATAAAAAGAAGTCAACAAGATACCCAATGATTACCAAGTGTTGTGATATTTTAGTAACAAATTATGGTAAATAAAATATCACAGATTATTTCAGGTATTTTTGAATGTCTGGAACTGGCAGCTTCGTAGCCATTACATCATAGTCATGGTCACTACTTGGTCTGGTAATGTAGATAAATTTCCGACTCACACATAAAAGTCACATGACAGTAATTGCTTAACCCTTTAAGTACCGACAAATATGGCACAAATAGCGTGTTTCAGACCGAGCTTGACGGTGCATGATTTGTGGAGTCACTCACTCCCTTCAAAAAAATTTCTGATCAATTTGGACAGTACCGTGCTTTTGGGGATAAGGTGCCTTTGAAGTTATGCACTGAATTTGCCACATTTCAAGGTTATTCTTTGCCATAGCTGAAAATTGGTCCTAAATGGAGTCCAAAAGGGATTTTCAGACAACTTTGAGGGGCCAGGACAGATTTAATACTGGCCCCCAAGCCCCAATTCATGGGTCACCTAGAGTGCCAGGTGGTACTCCAGTCATTTGCTAGACCAAAGCTGACCTCTGATTTAAAGCCTGAAAATAAGGCCAAAAGCACTAAAAATTGATGAGATTCTGGGAGATGAAAGGAGCATTAGGGGGAAGTCACAGTGTCACAAAATTTTTAAAAAATTATTAAAAGTCACTTTCCTATTGAATGAACTCCTTTCCAGCAGCTCTAGGACCAATAGTATGCTCAGGAGGGGCTCCAGAAGGTGGTAGGGGGTCGATATTAGCCTACAGTGTCGCTGCAACACCATGGGGACCTTAAAGGGTTAATGCACTTTGGAAACATTCTTGTAAAATAAAATGAATGAAAAATCTATGTAATTGATTGTCATTGAGATATTCTATATATTTACTCTCATTGAAATCTGGCCAGTCTTCTGCGCCGTAATTCTTCTTGATCAACAGTTTGAGACGACAAGTCTGGGTACAGCCTATTTGTTCCTCGAGACGGAGGTGGTGGTTCATATCCTTTAACGGGTGGTGCAGATGGTTCTGGTATCTTTGTTTCACCTATTTTAGAAGAACACGACAGTTATTTTAAATACTTAGCAAAGGATTAAACCTATTAATTGTATTAATTAATCATCATACTACTAACAAATTTAAGAGGCGAAAGTGTCACGTTGGTGACGGGAGGGTCTATCTGCACATGGACCCCCCCCCAGGTGCAGACAGGTCTATCTGCACATGGACCCCCCGGATGCAGATAGGTCTATCTGCAGATGCCCCCCCCCCAGGTGCAGACAGGTCTATCTGCAGATGGACCCCC